>SNVD02012023.1:0-62906 GCA_013180625.2 Boswellia sacra
AAGCGCAAGTCATTTTCTTGAATTGGGAGTTTCTTTCGAGTTCCCACATCAGGCTTTCCTTCAAGTAAATATCCAGACTATTTAATGGGAGGCCTAATAATTTCCAGTCGGCTCTAGGATTGGGAGTCCTATTCATAGGTCTTCCTTTATTCCCTCAAAGCCAGCCACTCTACGACTGCACAATTGTAGTACCTAAAGGAAAAAGATTAAAGTGCGCATGCGTGTATATATACTTTAGTTTATTACCTGAAAATCTTTCATGCTTGTGCTCAACCAAAAAGAGAGAGAGAGAGAGAGAGAGAGTCCACTGAGTGGATTGCCAAAAGAGTTGACATGATACAAATAGAAGCATGGGCAAGGAAAAAGTTGGTAGAAATAAGCAAAAGTAACTTTCTGATTATTAATTATTAAGTTATGTCGAGATATACAAGAAAACAGAGAAGGTAACAAATCATGTTTTCTGATCTTTCCGCTATACATACTTACATATTATAAATAAAGAAGATTCCTCCCCTTTGTCATAGTGCAGTATATCCTCGTCTTCATCTCTAAAATTTTAGCAAGTGCCTGAAAAAAGTAGACTCCTCAACCTGTAGCCATGCTAATGGAAAGGTTGGTTACCTTTTGCCGCCCACAAAAATATTCTGTGCTTTATTTTTTGTTGTGCATGTTGTCGCTAACTCTCATCCAAAGACACAATTCTTAGAACAATGACCCAACCATGAACTGATCACATTCATTTATCTGTCTTACAGCCAACTCCATTCCGAGGTCATCATAGTTTCAAAATTAAGAATAGTTGGTGTTGATGATAAATGCTGCTAATCAAGAGATATTTCATCTGCTTTGTACTTGCTCATCGAAAGAGTGAAGTATATCAGCAAAATTGTTCCCATGCTCGATCTGTCATCAACAAATATAACAAAATTTATAATATGATCAGATTAATGTCAAAATAAGTATGCTTTTGTCTAACTTATCTGCTGAGAGAAGTAGTTTTTGTGTACTTACAATGTGGCAAACAAAAGAAGAACCCTTTTGGGATCAAGGACCCATGAAGCAGAAGAAGAGCGCTTGATACTGTTTCTCCTGATAAAGCTTCTGGTATCAGGGGTTGGGATGATGTTTCCGGTCGTGATAGTGATCTGATGATGAACCTGCGAGTTGCTTGAATTATCCGTGGTCCCTACGGCCACCACCATGGGCTTTTCAGGCATACTAGACCCTACCAAAACAGTAACAGTTCAATAACTCCATACCAAATATGCCAGTATAATACTTCTGCCATACATTTCATCACCGAAATTCCATTCAGTCACCAGCAACACATGCGTCCAAGATTAAAAGTTTCAACAAAAAGGATTGATACACTGCAACTGTACTATAATCTCACCAATTGAACACACCCAAGTCCCGTATCCATTTTATTTAATTTCTCTGCAATCTTGCGTTGTTGATCCAGACTCCAGTAAGTTTGGTAACACTTCACTTTCGCAATTGTTAAGATTACCAACTACTTTGACCCCATTAAACCGATTCATTTTGCAATTCTCTTTGTATCATAAACACAAAAGATTGTTTTGTTACCAAATCGTCAACCTGGTAGCTAACATCTCACCCTCCCAATACCAAAATCAAGCAAGACTATTTATGGGCATCATCAAGGTTAAGGCCAGGACATATTTTGAACTAATTCATGTATAATACTAACTAATAACAACAAAAACCATGTTAACCCCTTGTGACGTGTTGCGACACAAATGGGTTTGCCCACCTAGGTTAGAGGTAGGTACATTTTGGTGATGAGAAATAATTGTATTTTAGAGTATTTGTTGCCAATACAACAAGTTTGTCCAATCTTAATTTATTATATATTGGTATTGTTTGCTAGCATTTTGCATCAATATCACCGTCTCTCTCACACGTTGGGACCATAGGGTTCCAACAAAAAGCAGAATCAAGTTTCTTTAACATGCCAGTGCCAACTTGGTTAGTATAATCGAACGGTCTGAATATATCACATGTTTTATAAAGATTCTTCAATTCTGTCTTTCTCAGAAACTCCCTTGTCACAGCTCCCACAAGAGACGATAACTATGTCTTTCCCGGTGAATATGAATCCTCGGAAACACGGCATTCATTTTTAAAATGGCAAGTAGATATTGAATTTGCATTTTTTATAAAATGGAAATGGTACCTCTGGGTGATGTAGCAAAAATTGGATCTCTATCGTTGGCAAAATTACTAGAATTAATCTTTTTCTCCCCGCCACGCTGAGCCCCCTTTTTGGAAAGACTTCTCTGCAACTTTTTTCATAAATCAAAACAACCATAATTATCCTCTAAAAGAAGTTAATTAAAAAAAAAAAAAAAGAAGGTGAAGAGAGAGAAAGCAGATAATTAACTATCTTCAGAAATCACTGGATTG
The DNA here is from genome assembly GCA_013180625.2 of Boswellia sacra. Taxonomy (NCBI): domain Eukaryota; kingdom Viridiplantae; phylum Streptophyta; class Magnoliopsida; order Sapindales; family Burseraceae; genus Boswellia; species Boswellia sacra. Next base: position 2,428 of record SNVD02012023.1, read on the forward strand.
CAATGGCAGCAAAGCTAGTAACGTCTCATCTTAACAAAGAAAAAAGAACATTTCGTCTGTTTCAAGAATGTCATTTTTTATTGAAATTAAACAAACTTGATACTAAAAATGTGTTAACAAAAAAACTTTGGCAGCACAGAATGTTTGCAACTTTAAAATCAACCAAAGAGGAAGGAAGATTAATTAACTTACTGTAATTCTTGAATTTGCATTGATATCTTTATTGGCTCCAGGAGAGAAGGAGTCCATGTCAATGACAAAATTATCAGATTTCTTCGCAGCAGTATACTGAAAGCCGTTTACATGATCAGAAAGAGAGATTTTTTCCGTGATGGTACTCTCTTCCACTAATCCATAGGCCTCGCGAGGAGAGGTCATATCCTTGAAAGATGTAGAGAAAGAGAGAGAGTCCGTTATTTTGTCAAAAAACTGAAAGAGAAATGAAACGACAAAGGAGAAGAAAGCCCGATAAAACAGTTATTTAAGTACATAACAGAGAAAGAGACAAGCGAAGAATATTAAATATGAGAAGGAAATTAAACCCAGAAAACTGATCCTCACCAGCTTTGGATTGTCCGCCATTTCCATATATAACTTTCCTTGGAAAGAAAAGCCAAGAAGAAACCGAGAAGTCAAGTTAAGAGAGATGGGGCTGAGCGCCTATATGCCAAGTCAAGGATAACGCACCGAATGGGGCAACTCGCTGCTATTAACCGTCTGATTGGAGAAAAATGGAAACACGCCAATAAGTCAAAACTTGAAAGATTTAAAGATGAATAAACAAATCCTAAATGATCAAAACCCATCTCGTGAATTATGTTAAAGAAAGAAGACTTTTGAAAAATCCAAAAATAATAGAACTCCAAACCCGTCTCAACAAACCCACGACAAATACAACAGAAACAATAAAAATGAATAAACTGTGCACAACAAAAGCAAGAAAACAAAGAAACATGCTCGTCGTATAAGAGTAGTTGATACATAAATATAAGTATGTAATTAATTTAATTCTCATCATAAGATGGTGAGGACTGTGGATATGAACTGATGATGACTTGCAACTATATGTACGTACCTTGTATTTGGTCTGCTCGTTGATTGCGAGATGATGAATAAGATCAGGAAAAGGTGGAGGAGAATCTGAATATATGAACCAGATTTGGTAGGAACAGGGTTTGCTTTGTTGGTGTATGCTGTAAAGAAGGGAAACAATTGAAATGAAATGGGGATTGTATATTACAGCAAACCGAGTTGTTTAATGAGCTGTGAATCCTGTGTATGCATCATTGCAACGTTAAATAGCTAAACTGAAAAAAAAAAATTTATAATTCTGTAGAGCAGGATTACCTGAGGTTGGGACTACAGCAATACGCTATACTCTTGAGTTAATAGAAAATTAGCCAACTTCTAATTCTATATATATTTTCTCTTAATAGATTATTGGGAAATTCAAAAAATGGTTAAAATTAAGGAATCTCATTGAAAAATTATCTACTCTCATAAAATTTTGATGCAATAGATATTTTATCCGATAAATTATCTCATTACCCTTCTCCATTAACCCTCATGAACGCAAAAAAATAAATAAATAAATAAATAAAAAACGCAACAACAATAAAACACAAAAAAAATATCATCTTCTTATCTCTTCTTCATCCTTTCTCTCTCGGCAATTCCAATATCTCTCTCATCTTCCTCTCTCTTCTTCCCATATTTTCCTGCATTTTCTCCCTTTTATTCATCACCAAATATGCATTTTATTAACCAAGAAAAATATTTAGTGAAACTTCAACTCAAGTTCTAAAACGAGAAGAAAGAAGGCAAGAGAGAAATTTGACACTCGACGAAATCTGACACTCGACAGCATGAAATCTGACACTTAATATCATGAACTCCGACACTTGATGGCAAGGAAGCCGACACTCAACGACATGGAATTTGACACGTAACAGCATGAAATTCGACACTCGACGAAATCTGACACTCGACAGCATAAAGTCCGACGCGCGACAGCATAGAATTCGACATTTGACGACGTGGAATCTGACACTCGACAGCATGAAATCTGACACGTGATGGCATAAATTGATGCTCGATATATTTGATGGCATGAAATTTGATAGCACGAAAGTAATTGAATTAATCAAATAGGCAAGTGTGGGGAGGGATCGAAGTGGGATAGTGGTTTGATTACAGTTCAAGGTTTCTGCCAAATGATGATAGTTTTGAATAAGACGGAGAAAGTGCAGGAAAATAAGGGAAGAAGAAAGAAGAAGATGAGAGAGATATTGGAATTGCAAAGAGAAAGAAAAGGTGAAAAAGAGAGAAGAAGATAAGATTTTTTTTTCTATGTTTTATTGTTGTTGTGTTTTTGTTTTTTATTTTTGGTTTCTTGCATTCTTGAGGGTTAATGGAGATGGGTAAGGAGGTAATTTATCGGACAAAATGTCTAATGCATTAAAATTTTAATGGAAGTAAATCATTTTTCAATAAGGTCCCTTAATTTAGACCATCTTTTGAATTTTCCCTAGATTATTCAATTAATAAGGACAAGTTGCATTTCTTAATAAATAATAATAATAATAATGTGAATATAAAAAAGTCTAAAATTAATAAAAATAATAATATTTGGGAATTAATTTAATGAAACAGTATTTTTAGAAAGAGTCATGATGATATATTTACCTTTATATAAATAAAATAATTATTTACAAAATTGGATGATATATGGTAATGATTCTAAATAAAAGCCCAAGCTTGCACTGGATCTACTCAATTATCTAGCAGAAAAGGTCACAATTATCCCTAATTCTCTATTGTTGGGAATTTTTTTTAACATATAAAAATTAATTCAAGGCTTTACTATTATTTCTAATTAAGCACCATAGGCTATAATCACATCTATTTGTACCATGAGTATTGCGGGACATTCTCAAGAATGAACCACATATATAATGATAACATTTTGATCTTTGTAACCCAATTTTTCTTGAAAGAAATTATTAGTCTTAGTTAAGGCGGGATTAATATGTAAATCTTTTCTGGAACCATTGATGATTATTATTTCCTTGTTGCTTAAGATAACATCATAATTGCGTCCTGAGCCTGAAATTCTTGGATGATGCAGGTCTATCTATGTGGGTAGCTAGTGTGGCAAAACAGCAATGTTGGCGGTGATATTGACTATTGAGATTGTCCATAATCATCCCCTCCCCTTTCAAACATGATTGATAACTCAACAGACTTTATTTTAGATTTAGATCTTCTTCTTTTGTTCTTGTATATAAAACTTGAATCGTTAACTCATCTGACATTTTTTAAGTATAAATAAAATAATTCAAAGTCCTCAAGGATTCAAGCATACACTACGTATAAGTCCATGACTATATTATAAACTTAATCCTACAATCATTAATGTTCACAATTATCATAAATGCTTCTAACAATGTACCATCTACCTTTAGATAACAAATCATATAGCTAGCTTGGATATTAATTATAATTTTATAATACAATGCTTTAAACCCATCTCAAAAAGTAATGAAATAATTTCATACTATTACAATTTATCTTATTTTTGGATTTGGAAAATCGAAAGTATGCACCATAAGCATCACGAATTAAATTCTAATTAAAGTCAATCATGTTTAAGAAAAAAATGCAAGTAACCTCGTGAGTTATAGAGCCAATCAATAATATTCATTTTCATATTAGGTCAATCCATTACTCTAATCAATCACATAGTTTATTTCGTGAATCCCAAGATTGAGTTTAGTTTGCTAACACAGTCAATAATGATAGTGATAATGATAATGATAATGATAATAATAATTATTTCTCTATAGAAGAAATATATTTAGATGTTTACTTTAACAGAAACAATTGATTGCTTAAGAACCTAATAATTAAAAGATTTGTGATTGATTAGCTAATTTAATTATATAATTAATTAACTTATCCTCATTATGGAATGACACACTTTGAATGTTTATTTCAGTTTATTGTAGAGGTTTATTTGATTTTTTTAAAAAAAATTTCTTTTTGGGTTTAAAAGGGTATTTTTCTAATAAAAAATTATTTTATCATATTATAATACTTGAATTAAATAATAAAAAATAAACACACACACGCACAAAATCACTTTTCAAAGATAGCTAGCAACATATTTAGATAATATATTTTGTAAGAAAGATATAAAAAGTGTTTTTTTCACAAGTGCATGTGAATTGAAAAATAGGAAAGAATACAATAATCATTAATTAATTAAATGAATATAATTTATTAAACTTGGAGGGGTGACGGCTAGCACATGACGAGTAGAGAAAGCAGGAGCCGCCGCGGCATGTCCTGGAGGCCATTTTTAATTGCTAGCTGGGTTTGAGGGTAGTGATCGTGCTGGCAGGCTCACGTATTCTCCACTATCAAACAATACAAATAAAGCACTAAAATGAAACATTTGTTTTATGTAAACAAATAATGAGGCACAATTGCACATGCTTGACAACTAGTACAAAAATTAATTGCATTAATGGTGTTTGATGTCGTATCTCTTTCAATAACCTTTTGTATTACCGGTGGAATGGGATAAAGAGATTCTACGTTTTCTATTATTTATAATTATTTAAAACATGCTCCTATCCTATGCTAAAACCAAAATCCCAAGAAACCCTGTGAACAAAGAAGGATTGGCCTCGAATTGGCAAGCAATTTAATGATATTAAAAAAAGTCAAGTTTATTTTCATTTGGAGTTCTTTAATTTTCAAGTTTTGTGGGTTCATTGATTAAAATCACAGAATACAAATATAAAATTTGTGGTGGTTAAAATATGCTTTCAGTTTTAAGATTTGTCGCTTAAAATTAAATTTATTGGATTTTTTTTTTTCAACACGTTACATCCTATAATAATATCAATAAGGAAAATCATTTTTTTTTTAAATCTCTTTCAGTAAATGATTCGTCACCGTTTCATTATTGTGTTAATTGAAATTGACTCTTTCCCATTAACATATCTTTCTTTTTCGGTCCCATCTTTCTTGTTATTTTCATTCATTCACCAGAAAACTAAAAATAAATGAAAAGAAGTTAAACACTTGAAAAATAAAATAACCTGGACAAATAAAAACGTTTGCGAGCAGGATGTGGACCAATCGTAAAATTGAACCGAAAAGAATCGTTCACAACAAGAGAAATGTCAATTTATATATTGGACCATAATCCTGTTAAAAATTGATAGCCATTCAATCACTCTTAATTTTTTTCAAAAAAAATAAAAGTAAAAAAAAATCTAATTGGTTGATTCATGATAAGGTATTGATACTTTTAAGCACTTGATTCATTGGACAGAGCTGTCCTTGCGATAGCAAATTATATGGATAATCCAATTATGACAGCATGCATAAGTACTTCTGGCTCTTTCTCCAAGCAAATGTTAATAACAACATTTAAAAGTAATGGATGGCTACGTCTAACTGCTAAACAAACGCTTAACTAATCCTTATAATAAGTGCTTTAGCTACGGTACATCAGTTGTATCGATGTATCACTTTTTTAAATTTTTGTAATTTTTAGTATAAAAGTTGTAAATTTTTGTATAAAAATCGTAAATATGGAGTGTAAAAGTTGTAAATGAAACTATTTTCGATTTTTTGTAAACTAGTGTAAAAGTTGTAAATCATTGTATAAAAGTCGTAAATGGGAATTTACAATTTTTTTTCACATTTACGATTTTTATATAAAGATTTACAACTCTTACACTGAATTTATAAAAAATTGATAAGTGATGTACCGGTACATCGAATGTATCGTAGACGGACCCTATAATAAGTCCTTTGTAAGGACTCTCTTTACATGACATGCACATTTTATTCAATTTCCTTCCTGACTGAATGACTTTTATTTCATATTTCTTCTTATATTTTTAACTCTTTATTTGAGTAATTAACACAAAGCTCTAATTGGTAATTGGTGAAAAGAGATATATATCACAAAATAGTAACTTTTGATCATAAAACAAATGATATTAAAAATTTATCATGTACAATATCTTTAAAATTTTACATAAATTCAATTCATCTAAATAAATATCTAAATTATGAGTAATGCTATTATTTAAAACTCAATTTTTTATACAATTTGAGTTAGAAAAAATATATATAAAGGAGAGAAAACTTGAAATTATTGTTTTGTTTTACAAGTCAAAAGAAGGATTGTGCGAGGCTCATCAAAATTCAACCACTCTCCATTCCATTTTCTGGCCTACGTCGGCAGCTTGATTGCACCATGATACTATTAATCACTTCCAAACCATTGGGGGCTCACTTTACGAACTCTGAGGAAGTAAAATATATTATAAAAGACTTTACATATATAAATTATTTCATCCAAACTGATATATATTATATATAACATGAATTAGAGATATTTATAAGTTTTTTAAGGTATATCTATTTATGATATGTATATATAATATTGTTTTATCCTATTTTATTAATTAATTATAAGTTTGTATTTATTTAATTAAATATTTAAATTATGAGAGAATTCTAAATCTTATAATATGATGAAATGAATAGATAAGAATAAAATTGAAAGCTACATGACAATTACATATTAAATATATTAATTATATCAAATTATATATTTGAAATACTTGTGTGCAAAATATAGATAGAACATCCTAATCACTATGAATAATAGTAGCCCTTCTACGATATTTAAGGGTTGCAGGCGGTGGAGCGGCCTCGGCCATTGTTGCTACGATTATTAGGAAATGAACAGCTTCCTAAAAAGTCGGTTTTACTAAATTCCCTCAAAACTGGGAAGAATAAAAGTAAAACTAGTGTAAACAACAAAGTGCCGTAGCTATATGATTATGTTTTCCACTTCGCCAACATTATATATCTCAAGTTAACTTAAGTTTATGCACATATAATTTTGTGTTTCTTGTACTTGTACATGTGCATATCGTTTTAATAATTGAGGCCGTCGGCTACCTAGCTAATCATGACTTATCCTCCTTCATAATCATAATGTGGGCGGTGGTGGTTCCACCACAAGGCTTCGTTGCGGCGGTCTAGCTATTGCTATTCTTTTCTAATCACCATTAATCCACTGTTTAACACATAGCAATGTTATGTCCCCATTACTTTATAAAGGAAAAGATGGGATTGCAAACGCAATGTAGTGGTATCACAACTGCGTCCTTTTCTTAATTTACATAATTACAATGGAGGGAAGAGAAAGAGGCAGATCATTAGAGATTGCGCAATCAATTATTCTAATAATCTATGCGCATTTACGTCTTGTGCTATCAGATTATGAGCTTCTTTGTTAAATAACTCCAAAAACAAGATCCATGTTATATATATTTTCAGCTTAAGGCTGAAACAACACACAATTATTTAGTAATTAATGTTTCTTTTTCTTTATGAGAGTTAGCTAGGCTCCAACTTAAAAAATGTACAGTAAAAAGAAGAAAATTATTATTTATAAGTATGGTGATGCATGGTGTGATGTCGCTATCATTATTTCTTAAATTTTTCCTCTTAATTATTTTCATATATATGAGACACCTTATCTATATTTAAAGTATAAAGGAAAATCGTTAAAGTTTATTCGCTGTTCTAGTGCAAGTCTCCTATTAAACTTTAGTGATTCTCCTTTATACTTTAAATATAGATCAGTTGTCTTATATATAAATATATAACAAAAATATAGCTAAAAGGTCCCCCAAGGCTAGGTGTTAACGCCCTTCAATTTCCATGGCTGTGAAGCAACACAAGTGGATGCTTCCTGACTCCAACCCCAAAAAATATTATCACATATACACTATGTTTAGATCTTTTACCCTAAGCCAAACCCACCCATCCCAAAGGAGGATATATTTGTGAAGGACATTAGTTGGGCCGGAGAATGGAATCTTCTTTGCATATAAATTAAGGACATGAAGGCCCGGCCATACATAGCTTATCCCCCCCCTAGCCTAAGACTGCGTTGTCGACATCCACCATCAGAAACAGACAAATGATCCAACAGACGATTTATGTAAGACAAGAAATATTCGTTTATGATTAATTTTGTTGTGGAGACAAAGTTGTAATGCTTGAAACAGATCTGAAAGCATACTCCGGGCGACACTATGACTGCGGACAAGCTTTTCGCTACACGCATAAACCTCTATGCTACAGATATATTGATTATAATAAGTGTAGCTCAGATATAATTAGTTGATAAATACAAAGGCTGATAATAAATATATATTTCAATTAGATGGAAAACGCCCTGTGTCATGCCTGCTTACCTCTTAATGTTGTGCACAATTTTTGGAATTGCAGATCATAGCATATCCCATTGCCAGTTGCTCCACCCGCATGAACACTTTCTGTGTTGTATTTGGTTGGTCCATATGTATGTTGGCTTTGTTGCTGGAGGAAAATGGTTTCCTCCCAACCAAATTATCTCTCCTTATAGGGTATGTAGGGTTCACTTACTATATATAAGAAAAGAAACAGAAAGATTAGAGAGTAAAACCGGTGTATCACCAGCATTCTCACTCTAAATTAGACGTAAGTAATTAAGAGGCGTAGGAGACTGAGATCTGAAGCACATTATTAGCCTAAGAGCAGAAATTTAAGGTGATTTTAATGAAACAGTGGTCGTGTACTGTAGCTAGCAACGATGAGTGAGTGAGTTTCTAAAAATGAAGAAGTTGAAGAAGAAGAAGAAGAATTAATACGTCTAGGTAGTGCCACGTGAAGTACAACTATATTAATGTTCTTTCCAAATGTTACTTTTAATATTATTTGATGATTTCGTTTCTTCTCGAATGATTCTTCTCCGTGCCTTGGCTTCACTACAAAAAATTAAGTTATTTACGCCACCTCATCAACGGCGGCATCAAGTAGCAGCCGTAATTGGATAACCATACGACACATGTCTGCCTAATAAGGCAGCAAACAAATTGACGCGAATGACTTAATTTTGTTTTAAAGACGATTTCCAAAGCGAATGCTTGGATTTTATTTTCATTTTTCGGCTTCTCTTCTCTTCTTTTCTTTCCCTTTCCAAACATGCGCGCGAACGAGATTTGAGAGCGCAGATATCGAAGCGAGAGTGCAGCTCTCCAAAGCCTTCCTCTTCTTCCTCCTTTGACATTTTGTTGCCGGCCATCAGTTCGCGTCCTTGTCGGAGAAGAATGCAGATTTGTATGATTTTTTTTCTTAAATCTTACAAGATAGAGCTTTGATTGTTCTGTAAAGTTTTTTAAAGTTTCGTTTTGGTTGTGTTGATCAAACAAAGCTTAGATTTTTCTCAAAATCTACCTCGAATCAGTTGTGATTTCTTCTTGCGTGTTCAATCTGCCGCCTCTGGTTGCCATTTCTGCAGAAGTTTATTTGTTTTAATTTTTTTTTTTTTATATTTAGTTTCTAAGATTAATCTTGTTTAGATGATTTGTTTAATTTTGATGTTATTTTGTAGGTATAGAAATGTGCTGAGTCTCGGCTAGTAATCTTCTTTGTTGTTGTAGGTACAGTCAATCTCCTCCTCTGTTAAATCTTCTCTCCTAATTTTCTTAGAAACCAAACACTTTAATTCTGTTCTCATTTCATTTCAATTTTACTAAATATTGTGAGCTTAAGTTACTCTATGTTTTGCACAGATTTCTAAATCCTAGATTTCGCCTCACTGTTGAATTTGAAACTTGAGGCCGTAATTTGAATCACAACCGCAGAGAGCTCCATAATTACTTTTCCAACTGCAGTCGCAACTTGTATCTCTGGAACAATGAAAATGCTAATTTTGTTCCTTTTAAATATTTTTCTCTGTGTATAGTTATGAGTGTATGCTTGATTTTGTTAAGTTATTTCTTATTTCTGCTGCTTTTATGCCTAGAATCAAGGCCGATAGATCTTTCAAGGTTGAGAGCTTATACAAGGTATGCGACGTTGTTATCCGTTATCCTTGTTTTCTCTTGCGAATTTTTAACCTCGATAGAGTGATTTTCTTCTACCTTGGAAAAAGTAAGCTTCCTTGAGCTTACTTGATGGTGCAAGTGTGAGAGTAGAACTATTTAACAAGTTGTACACTTACAATTGCTATCCAGACATGGTGTAGAGAAGCGTGCATTGTCAGCAATACCTTGGACAAAATTTGTGGCTGTCTTGCTTCCTTCAAGTAGAGATACGAATTACTACAGATATTTCCATGACTTGAGACACTCAAGGCTCATTAGTCATTACCATCAATGGCTCACGAATAGCACAGCAGGACCAGAGATTTGTAAGTGAAAAAACAGAGCAATGTGGAGAAGAATATTCATAAAGCAAGGCTGATCAATTTGTAGTCATAAAATTAACAGTTAGTAAGATGCACTACCCCACTATGACTACTATTTTTCCTTGAAGGCACAACGGAAATTTAAATTGTACTCAACACATCATCGCATGCACGGCTTACTGTATGAAATTGTATACAGTGAGAGAGCGAGCAAGAAGGACTCTAATGCTCCCAAGCGTCCTCCTACTGCTTTCTTTATCTTCATGTAACTCTTGTATATTTATTTTTCACGTCATTACTTTCACTTCCTCTTCAACGTTTTTTTTTTCTTTTTCAGTTTTCACTGTTTTTGTTGCATTTGGTATAGCTTCAATAACTGTTTGATGTGGTCTGCAAAACAGGGAGGACTTCAGAAAGTCATACAAGGAGAACTTTCCTGATAACAAATCTGTTTCAGTTGTAAGATTCGGAACGCCAATAAAAAATAATTCTTACCATCTGTTTGGCTGCCGAAGAAAAATAGAAATCAGATTGCATTCTTTTTTTTTTTTAATTTTGAAATATGAGAAAGTTGAAATTCATATTTATTGCTTCCGTTTAGTTGAAAGAAAGAGAATTGTTAAAAAATAAAAACAACGATTGCAAGTAAGATATTTCTTTTCTTTTCTTTTTTTGCCCTTGTTTTGAATTGATTTGTGCTTAGTACGTCTTTCAGGATTGTGAATTTCAAGCGTATTAAGATGATCATTCGGGGTTGTGAATTTCAAGCGTATTAAGGTGATCATTCTGGAATGACTCTGCAGTTAGGTATATGAATACATTTTTGGCATGATAAATGTAGGGACTTTTGAGTTAGGTTTATATTGTTGCCAGTCAATTTTGTGATTTGGGGCTTCTGTAGTTTGTTGATATTAGAGAAAACATTTAGTTTATGTGGCGTTGCTTTTGGCCATGTAGCAAAGATCTTAAGAAATTGGTTGGGTGCAGTTTATGTTGCAACTTCTTGCTGTTAAATTTTCTGTAGTTTGTTGATGTTGGTTTTAGGGATGTGACACAAAACATTAGACTCTGTTTGCTTTTGGGGCATGCAATAATTTGTGCTTGTCAACCAGGCTGCGGGTATTCCAAAGAAACTGGCACCAACTATTGGCGTTGTTGATCATCGTCGTAAGAATTGGTCTTTTGAGGGTCTTCAAGCTAATGTTCAGAGACTGAAGACATACAAGGCCAAGTTGGTTGTCTTCCCAAAACGTGCTAGGAAGTTCAAGGTAATTGGAAAAGGGGAGATTTATTTTAGGTCAATTTGATGATGGAGGCTTATTTGTTTAATTGTACAATAATGACTTGTAAGTTTCTGTTAGAGATCTTGAGAAGCACTGGGGCCCAAGGCAAAATTGATTTTTTTGAATTGTTTAATTTTGTAATTTGAATATTTTTATATTGTATATTTGATATTAATTAATTTTTTTTACATAAATCTTTTAAAAATTTCATTTGAATTAATTATTGGTTAAAATTAAATAGGATTATATTTAATAGATTTAATATAAAATAATAATTAGTATTAATTCTTAAAGATAAGGGTAAAATGGTAATTTTATTAACATTAAATTAAGTGAAGAATAAAATTTTATAAAACCTAAAATTAGGGGTAAATGTGTCATATTAGTAAATCTATTACCAAAGCAAAATGATCAATTTTAAAGAATTTCAAATTAGGGGTAAATTGATAATTTTAACAAAATTTAAAATTTGGTTAAATTTGTAATTTTATGCAAAATTATTTTTTAGACGTGATTTAGTCTTTTGCGGCGGCTAAAGTAGCCGACGTAAATGAGTTGATGTAAATGGTCTTTTAAGGCGGGGAGGATGCCGCTGCAAGAGATCTTGCCCTTGCCGTAAATGACTTATTGGGCCGACGTAAGAAATTTACGGCCCGTTTTACTTGCATCGGGCCCAAATCCGCCGTTAGGCCGTCTCAAAAGGTCTTTTGGGGCGGCAAAGTAGCCGCCGCAAATGACCCATTTTTTAGTAGTGCTTTATTCCAATCAAGCTCCCGTCTAGCTCGTTGATTGCTTCTACCTAGCTATTGGACACAAGTTCTCTACGTCTCGTCATATATATATCTATATGTGTGTGTGTGTTGTAATCCTGAAGTCGTTTATATTTATTTAATTTGAAAATAAAATCTAATATACTGACGAATTGCATAACTAATATTCAGTTTTACTTTTCCCTTAAGACATAGAACTATTTTCGAATGAATATTGGCAAGGTGTGTTCAAAGATTTGATATATATTGAAATCCAAATCTGATAAAATTATCGATTTTTTCTTTTAATTTATAGAACTTAATTAAAGGCTTGAATTAAATTTCAATTTAACTTCATGTTCGTTTCAACTACAAGACATTGTGTGCTAATATGTATAAGCTTATTTATTTAATAGTATAGTACGTACTTGGGCATATATACGAGCGTTAATGCATGCAGAGGGTTGGTGGAAGTTGCACATGCATTTAGTAACTGATCAATCCATGATGCATACATGCATTTAGGCACATCATATATACAGCTAGGACAAGTCACAACTAGAATAACATATCATCTTCCCTAGGTTTAAAACGTAACTTAAAAAAGGTATTAGTAGATAGTAAATTAGATTTATAGTCAAGCAATCACAAGCCATAGAATACTTTGGTAGGCATAAATAGATAGAGCTCAGTATTTAATAATAAGCGTGCAAGTGCACCCATAATTTTATTGCCACACTAAACTATGAAAACCTCCTGTTCTAATTCTAAAAACTACACGATCGGTCTAATATTTTACTATGATGAAATTAGATCATAAAAAATTTGATAATAAACAGATTAAATGTAAGAGAAATCAATTTGAAAGAGAAAAGATGCAAGCTGTTGAATACTTCTGCATCCTAATTAACCAGTTTTTTTTTTTTTTTTTTGGTTAAAGTGAAACTGAAATTGAAGATATTTGAATTTGAAACAGTTAAGTCTCTGATACTATGTTAAGAAACTACTAATTAACCTAAAAATTTAAGTTATTATGTATAAGCTTAAAATTGACATTTAAACTTAACAACAATGAAGCAATATCTCTTATCGAACATGATCTCCGGTGTTGGTCAACAAGAAGAAAGCACGTACTCGTTCTCGTACTGGCCATTTAGTGGGAGCAATATTAACGGTTGCCAAATTTTACGACTTCTCAGACTTCTCCGGTAGAGAGATTACATATATATAGTTGGATGGAAGTATTTGTTAGTCGTTTTATAGTATGTCCGGCTAGTAATAAAGTATATATGCCATGTGAAATAATTAATTATCTAATTGCTTACGCTCTATATGCTGATGATCAGACCAATTTTTGTTCTTAAAAAATAATAAATTAACAAACTTAATTTCACTTCCTCGTACATATCATGTGAAGCCATTTAATTAATTGTGGTGTACTGGTTCAGATGATGTAGGCTTAAGTGTTAATGCACCGCATTCAAATGAAACTAGTTGCTCGAGATGTTATATTCGGCTTAATGTATAATGTGTGCGTACATTGTGGGAATGGATTTAGTTCATATTTGGAATTGTATTACGGATCCATCCAATCGCAATTGGGTTTAATACCCAATAACATCTTCTAGTTGTGCTCACCCAAGCAATTATTAAATCCTGTAGTGGACTGGGTTTAGTCCTTTTCGTTGTTTTAAGTAGGGATAACAATTTTCTCCGCATGGTCCAGGTATCCGAATTTTCACCAGACAATTCAGGTGAAAAAAACCCAAATTTTATGGGGAAAAAATTTGGGTTCGAGGATTTAAAAAAAAAATTAGTCCGAATGCGGTGCGGGTGCGACAATAAACCTCACACCCGGCCTGCACCTGCATAACTTAAGCCATTTATAAAAAAATGTATATACAATCCATAACTTAAAAATTGAATTTTAATTATTAACCATCAAACCACATACATCTATGAAGCACATCTTTATAGCATATTAAGCATCTTATTTTATTTGATTTATTTCAAAGAATTAAAAAAAATTAAGAAAAAAAGTGAAAAAAATCCAGGAAAATTTGGGGTTTTTTCTAGGTGTGGTGCGGGTGCGGTATGCACAATCTCAAAACCCGCAAATACCCATACTGAAAAAACCTAAAAAAATTCGGGGATTTTACAAGGACCGGCGGAGAATTTTTATGTCCGGTGCGGGTGCGGAAATCCAAACCCGCACCCGCACTCGGATTTTACCATCCCTAGTTTTAAGTCTTAAATGAAGCAACATCCACTTTTCACAATTTTAAATTTTTAATTCTACTAGAAGCTCTCTACAGCAATTAATTCTGCCGTAATATTACACCTGCAGGCATTGGACAAGACTACTGCCTTATCACACGCGTTATTACTAAAATTATGGGAGTATTATAAATTTTATATATAAATTTTTTCAAATAATGCTGGATCTATATAGCTCATTTAGAATCAAGATTTTATATAATTTAAGTTGATAAAATATTATTAGATAAATAATCATTTAATTTAATATCTTTTGTTTATTTTTATTTTTATCCATCTAAAAATAACTTGTCAATTTAAATTGTATAAAAAAATAGTTATAGAAAAATTATACTGTAGCATTACCAAATTTTTTCATACAAATTAATATGGTATAAGATGATTATAATAATAAAAAATTAAAAAATTTTTAATTTCAATTCAAAATTTTAATATATTTTCTTAATTAATTGTTGAAATCCATTTAACATCATGTGCAAATAGTTACCATGGCACTATAATTTTGTACAAATTAATGTTTGAATTTTCTCTAAATATTAAATAAAAATATAACATTTAATTTGTATGATTAACATATATAATTTTTAATATAAATTTGGTAATTATAAATGCTGTACATTAGTCTCAATAACTATTTAAGGAAGAAAAGTTTCTAAAATGCCCAGAAGAACGTGCCTTATTGTGTGAAATCTGCAAGTGCATAGAATCTTAACAAATAATATAATGATGAGTTGAGTATCGTTCTCATGAGAATCAGATTATTAATTATCAAACCATATCTAACTCTAATTTTATTTGAAGAATGATTAACTAATGACAATTCAATTAGAAAATAAATAATACTTCTAACTAAACTAACAAGTAAAGAAAGAAAACAATGACAATGAATTTAAATAATGAAAATACCTAAGTTATAAAAAGCTCTAGGGTTTTAGATTTTACCAAGATTAATTAATTTAAATTCCCTAACTTAATCAATTAATGTTTATTTCTATCTTGCCAACCAATTTCACTAAATTAATTGTTATTCGTTCTTAAGCAATAACAATATAAGTAATGCTACGTATACAATCAAGTTATACAACCTCACTCATACAACCTTACATAGCACAAATTCACTAGGTGGATAAAAATGAAAAATAAATTAACTAATTATTAATAAATAAAATGGAACCTATACATCCAATAGATTTATACCATATTAGGTTGTATGGATTAGGTTGTATAACTTGATTGTATACCTAGTATTGTTGTAACAATATATATTAATATATTATAATCACATCACTGTCTCATCTAACTCACTATTAATACCCATTAAGTACATGAAATCTATAAGGTAATATAAATCACATTCATATCTCTATCTCATATTAATTTATGGTGATTCATTCAATGGCAGATGACAATTATCACTTCTAAGTCTCAAATTGAATAACAAAATCGTGTAAAAGTTGTGTAATCTTTCACAAGTATTAAGCATAGATTGAAAAACTCAACATAATACGAGATAAAACATCAATATATTAAGATTAAAATAATCCAAACATCATAACACACTACATATTAGCCCTAGAAAAGAAAATTAGTTCATAACTAAATTAAACAAAATACAAATCATAATTCTAAACATAAAGACAAGGAGAAAAGAAATAAAAACTAGTTCGTAGATGAAGAAATCTTGCTCCTAGCCCTCCTCCTAGGCCTTCTTGGCCCCTCTTTAAACTCTCAAACACATTCTATGAAGTTTTATTTATATGTGTAGGGTTTTGGAGTCCAAATTTTATAAGGAAAAGGACTGTATAATTTTCAGATTCGACAATACGAGGGCTTGCAAGTTGGCTGCGAGGAAGCACAATGATTTCTATCTAAAATCAAAGTTTCAGATTCGCACTTGCGAGGGCTTGCCATGAGACTGCAATGGCGCGCGACACATTCTGTTGTGGAGCTCCGTTTCAGTTTTTCAGCATTTTTTGCTCTACGCTACCTGCACTCTTTCGACCATAACTTTTAGTACACAACTTGGATTCACAAACCATAAGATTTGATAGAAACTAGACATCCAGAGCTTTTCTATGGTGTATGAAACGTAATCTATTTCAGATCGATACAGTAAATTCTGATTAGTTGACTGTACGTAAAAGGTAAAATTTGAACGTTTTTGCTTTGATTATGCTCCAATTGCTTTCACTTGCTTTGTTTAACTAAGGAAACTGAAAACAAAATAAAATAAATGTAAAAAACAAGTTTGACTTGAAAACAACTAATTAACTAAGAAAAGAGGTATTAAAAAGTGTATAATTCATGAGCTCTCATGCCTATATCATGGCCGGTCAATTGGACAAAATTGAAGTGTATGCTTAGGTTAAAAACTGACAACTATATTGCAAGGTCAACTGTTATATCACCTAGGAATTGTCCCAAAAGAACTCATTTTGATTTATTTCAATTATTTTAATCTTTACGGATCTTCCTGTGGGTGGCAGATGGCCATCGTACAATTTTGAGCCTATTATCTATATTATTCTCATTTACATCAAGTCATTTCTTGACTAGTTTAATCTTCACTCTTCATATGATGAAGCCATCGTGCCAACACCGAGGAAGTCTCTGGTTTGTTTAGAAATACTATAGTTATCAATCAAACTAATTATCTAATTAATTATGTGATGGTATAACCAATCATGACTTAATCCATAATTAATCAATCATTTGTTATATGGACTTGACAGTTGACAGCCTAGCCACCGTCCAGAACTCTTACGCCACTGCAAATAAAAATGCGCTTTTGATGTTGTGTCCAGCATTATTGCAGAAACCGAAGTTGATATATAAACTTTCTGTTACGATATATATGGCTACTTTAAAGCTTCTTTTAAGCTCCTTTCTGCAGTTGAATTTCCTACTTTTTTTGTGGTTAATGCACAGGTATTGAAGGTAGGGTTTTACTCAAAGACATGTCCAGAATCTGAGGCCATTGTTAAGAATGTTACTAGTCAAGTCATTTCTGTAGTACCTTCTCTTGGTGCCCCTTTGTTAAGAACGCATTTCAATTACTGTTTTGTTGGGGTACGTGACTCAACGTTCTATTTTTATGTTCAAAATTTTTAAATCCTTAATTTATTAATTTATTGTGTTTGTGCTCCATATACAAGAGTTTAATATAATTAACAACTTTGATGAGGTTCTCTGTTCTCCACAGGGTTGTGATGGCTCTATTTTGTTGAATTCCTCAACTAAGCAAGCTGAATAGGATTCATTTCCAAGTCTTGATCTTCGAGGATACGAAATTATCGATAGCGTCAAATCTGCATTAGAAAAGGCCTGTCCTGGAGTTGTTTCATATGCTGACATCTTGGCCATAGTTGCCAGGGATGTTGTAGTTGCGGTAACCATTATTTAATTCCATCTTAATTAATTTCTTAGTTAGAAATTGAAAAGTTAATTTAAAATTTAATTAAACTATTATCTCAGCTTGACGGACCCTCATGGGAAGTCGAAACTGGACGAAGAGATGGACAGGCATTGAATATAACAGAGCCCCTCTTGAACCTTCTACCAAAAAGCTCAAACATCAGTCGGTTGATATCAGGATTTCAGCGAAAGGGTCTAAGCATAAAAGATTTAAGTGGCGTTTATTTCAATCACTTAATACTTTTAAGATCTAAACACTTTTTAAAACTTAATTTACACTACTTAATAAGATGTTTATTTGCTTTTTTAGTTACCACTTAAAAAAAATGGTAAGAAAATATTTTATTTATAGGATGTTTGTTTACTTAATAGGATGTTTGATTTTTTTACCCTTGTTAAAATATAAAATGTTTATATTTATATTTATACAATCATTTAAAAATTAAATAGTTAATAAAATTAAATCAAAATTCTTTTTCATTTAAATAATTAATATTATATTTCTTACAACCTTTAAAAAATAATTATTAACTAAAATTAAATAAAAATTCTTTTTCATTTAAATAGTTAATATTATATTATATAAACTCATATGATATTATTGTATAACTACTATATCATTAATATTATCAATTTTCAAAATTCATTACTCCAATTAATATTTTGTCTATTATATTTTGAGGACCATATTCTGAATCATAGAAGAATAATTCTATTAATTAAAGTGTTTTCCATTTCATAAACTTAAAAAGAATAAAACTAATATGATCTTTTAACTGACAATATCAAATATTAATTTTTTTACTTTAAATTTACACTATTAAATAAAATAAAATGTCCTTAGTAATCTAATAAATAACTTTTGAAGTTTCAATAAAACTGTCCCTATAATATGTAATAAAATTCTATCAAATATATTTTCTATTTTAAAACTTGCGATTTATAATGATATCAAATTTTTCAATAGTTATTATTCAACATATTATTAACTAATTAATTTGAAATATTAATAGAAATAAATGAAAGTTTACCAATTACAAAAAATATTTATCATATTTTAATATGGTAATTATAAATATAGTAATAAATAATATAACAATTTGATAATAATTACTAAAACAATCACAAATATACCAAAATTGTATCTTTTAATAAATTAAAATAATA
The DNA here is from genome assembly GCA_013180625.2 of Boswellia sacra. Classification (NCBI taxonomy): domain Eukaryota; kingdom Viridiplantae; phylum Streptophyta; class Magnoliopsida; order Sapindales; family Burseraceae; genus Boswellia; species Boswellia sacra. Next base: position 21,594 of record SNVD02012023.1, read on the forward strand.
TTCATAAATAAAAATTTGATAAAATTTATATTATTTTAATATGTAGGGATATTTATGAAATAAAATTTTTAATACCTCATTTAGACAATAATGATTAGAAAATTGGATAAAATTTATATTATTTTAATATGCATAGATATTTATGGCATAAAATTTTTAACACCTCATTTAGACAATAATGATTAGAAAAAGTGATAAATTTTTACTTTTTCAATTAAGGGATTTATCACTTAAAATAAGTATTAAATGAAAAAACAAATAAAAATTTTAAGATTTAAATCTAAACACTTTAAATGTTAAGTGATAAGTGGAAGAAAATAAACACTACCTTAGTCGTGTTATCAGGTTCTTGAACAAAATGGGAAACTAATATTATATTATACATATAGAAACAATACATGCCACTATGAACTTGAAGTAATTAACTATATTATTTAGAAAGCGCGGTAATTAATAAATTTAATTTCCATATATATATAGGTGCACGTACCATTGGGACTTCTCGTTGCTCATTCTTCAGCAAAAGCCTTTACAACTTCATTAGAAAGGGTGGCACTGATCCCACATTGGATCCCGACTACATTGAAAGGTTGAAGCTCAAATGCAAGCCAGAAGATCAGAATTCTCTTGTAGCGATGGACCCAGGAAGCTTCAAGACGTTTGATGGGGATTATTTCGCACTTGTTAGCAAAAGAATCGAAGAGGCCTCTTTGAGTCGGATGCAGCTCTTCTTGACAATAAGGAGACCAGAGACTATGTTAAATGTCAAAGCTTACCTAATAGATCTACTTTCTTTAGAGTCTTTGGTGTGTCCATGGTGAATATGGGCAGAATTGGCGTTCTTACTGGAAAGGCTGGTGAAATAAGGCATGCACCCTGGTTAAGTTAACCAAGTTTATATCTAAAATTGAAATTTCTAAAATTAATTATTTTATGTATATTATTTTATTATATTGTATTACTTTATGGTTTTATTTGACATATTAGAAATATTTACAACTCAATATTTTGACAAAAATTAATATTAGAGTACTTCGATGTTTTGTTAAGATTAATCATAATACATGTTGTTAGGTCCAGAGCATTATGACACAAAAAGGCCCAGATAAGTTCAGCAAGGCTCTAAGCCCATTAAATATAACAGACATGGTCTAATCCCATGAGGGCTAAGGCCATGGCCTATCAGGAGCTCGGTCTAAAATCTTTCCAAGGCCCACTACGCTCGAAGGCTATCCTAGCATTCGTGGCGTAAAAGACGTGTTTAATAATGCATGGCTTCACCTCAAGCCTCCCATACCAAAATCCCGAAAAAACCAAAAAAAAAAAAACAAAAAAACAAAAACAAAAAAGAGGAAATGGTCATGGTCTATCATGCTAAGCTAAACTGGCACCCCTCTTAAGCAAATTTTCTAACAACGTAACACAGGTCTAGTGTTTGTTATACTAACCACTTGCTCCATGGATTAAGTTTAAGTCACTCAAACACTCTACATAGAGAAATACACTCCAAGGAAAACCTAACAATAAATCGTTCAACTCAATCATGAATTCAGGAGTCACTCAAACGCTCCATATAAACACACTCCAAGGAAAAACTGGCAATAAATCCATCGATTCAACTATTTCAGCTTATTTCTTATCTTAATTGTCTATACTTATTTCATGATCACTTAGATGTTCATAGTGAACTTGCTAACAAATCCGCCAACGCTGCCAAAATAATAATAATAATAATAATAAATAAATAAAAGCAGTTTCTTTTGATTGCAGAAAACCAAGTCCAAACTATTATGGATTTAATCTCAATATATTTGTTTTAAATTCAAGTTTTTAATACTTTTATTTGAGGATAAAAATGTTAATGACTAATTAAAAGATTAAGAATAGGGTCTAATATTCTTAGACTGACTCTGTCTCTGCAAATGGCCGCGATGGGGAATGAAATATTTCTTTAATATGGCAATCATCCAATTAGAGAATGCTGCCTATATCATGGCAGGTCATTTGGTTAAAACCTCGGAAAGAAATGATGAGTTCAGTAGAGACACGGATGCTTGCACATGTTACAATCTACAATTACAAGGTCAACTGTTTATATCGTCTAACAAGCCCTAAAGAACTCAATTTGATTTATTTTTATTTATTTTCAATCTCTAAGGATCCTTTCTGTGGGTGGCAGATAGCCATCATACAGCTTTGAGCCTATTTTACTATTCCTTCATTTAGATCATTAAATAATTGTATCTGTAGTTTAATCTTCCGTCTTCGCGAAACGGTACGCCATAACCAATTGAATCGCTCTTTTAATCTTGTTTAGAAATATATCTATCAATCAAACTAAATCAAAGTAATTGAATCATCCAATTAATTAATTATTTGATAAAATAGCCAGTTATGAGTTAAGCCATAATTAATTACATATAAACCATTCGCTTTGAACTCGGCAACCTATCAATAGTTGCGAGTATATAAATGCATTTGCGTGCAGCAGCACTCAGTGCAGAATTAAAACAAGTTCTCAAACTTTCTGCGAAAATATGGCTACTCCAAAGCTTCTTTTAAGTTCCTCTCTGCTGTTGATTTCTCTAGTTTTTGTGTTTAACCCCGTTAATGCACAGGGATTGAAAGTAGGGTTTTACTCAAAGACATGCCCAGAAGCTGAGGCCATTGTTAAGAACGTTACCACTCAAGTCATCTCTGTAGCAGCTTCTCTCGGTGGCCCAGTGTTGAGAATGCATTTCCATGACTGTTTCGTTAGGGTACGTGGTTGAAGGTTTTGCATTTTATGTTCAAAGTATTTGAGTCTTTGTTTCCTGTGCCCGTTTTCTATTTACAAGAGTTTAATTAATCACTTTGATGAATAAATATTTTATGTACAGGGTTGTGATGGTTCTATCTTGTTGAATTCTCCAAGCAAGCAAGCTGAAAAGGATGCACCTCCAAACCTAAGCCTTCGAGGATTCCAATCTATCGATAGAGTCAAATCCGCATTAGAGAAGGCCTGTCCTCGTGTGGTTTCATGCGCTGACATCTTGGCCTTAGTTGCCAGGGATGTTGTGGTTGCGGTAACCATATATATATATATAATTCCATCCCAATTTTTTATGATCAATTACTCGAAAAATTTCATATAACAGATTTCTTAAATTAATTAGATCAAAATTTATTATTTATCTTCTCAGCTTGATGGACCTTCATGGGAAGTCGAAACTGGGCGAAGAGATGGAAGGATTTCGAATTTCACGGAGGCCTTGAGCCTTATACCACCAACCGCAAACATCAGTCAATTGATATCAGGCTTTCAGCAAAAGGGCCTAAGTGTAAAAGATTTAGTAGTGCTATCAGGTACTTGACCAACATGTAGAACAAACTTCAACTTCAAGTAATTTACAATATAATCTTGCTGATACTTATTTTGATTTCAATGTAGGTGGCCATACCATTGGGACTTCTCATTGCTCATCCTTCAGCAATCGGCTTTACAACTTTACTGGAAAAGGTGATACTGATCCCACTTTGGATCCCAACTACATCAAAAGGTTGAAGCTCAAATGCAAGCCAGGAGATCAAAACACTCTTGTCGAGATGGACCCGGGAAGCTTCAAAACGTTTGATGAAGATTATTTCATACTTGTTACCAAAAGAAGAGGTCTCTTTCAATCGGATGCAGCTCTTCTTGACAATAAGGAGACCAGAGATTATGTTAGACGTCAAAGCTTGCCACATGGATCTACTTTCTTTAAGGACTTTGGTGCGTCCATGGTGAATATGGGTAGAATTGGAGTTCTCACTGGAAAGGCCGGTGAAATCAGGAAGGTTTGCACCGAGGTTAATTAAACCAAGTTTGTATGGGCTCTAGACTCCAGTGTTGGTTTCTACGTACTCTTCTTTCCGTGTGCAAGTGTATTTTTAATTGAGCTTAAGATTGAAACTTCATAAAGTGATCGATCGCCCTTCACTTCCTATGTTGGGTTCGTTACTTGTCAATCTGTGATATAATATTGTTCCGCTAGCCTTTTGAAGACATTATGCACTGTGGTCAAAATAATACAGGATGCATGATTTTATATGCCATCGGCTTGTTTTAATATATAGGGAAAATTTCACAAATGACCCCATATTTTATCGTTGGTTGAATAATCTCACTTTTTTTAAAACTGACAAAAAAAACTCTAACATTTTGAAAATGTTTCAAATGACCCTAAAGTTATTTAATTCTATTAAGTTGGATGGAATAATATAAAAATGATTTGAATGCCCCTTACATAAATTTTTAAAAATTGATAAGGAGGCAGGATTCAAACCCACGACATTATCATGCACATGTCCAACACTACCACCATGCCAACTCCTCTTTTGCATCTATCAAAGAGAAATTTTCATATTTAGTCAATATTAATTTTAAGGATAAAAAACGAAAGCTTGCATTCTTTTAGTGATTCGAACACAAGACATCCAAATACAGACTCAAAACAATACCATTACACCAACTCCTCGCTTGACATTAGTGTATACAAATTTTATTATTTATTACAAGGTTAATTTTGAGGAAAAAAAACCCAACCTCTCGAACTTTCTCACACCTTCCCTTCCTCCTCAAACGATACTGCCTCCTCCTCCTCCTCCTCGATCCCTCTCCTTCCTCCGCCTCCTATCTCTCTCTACTACTTCTAATCTCTAACTTACATAAACAGCCAGCAACCCACCATAAAAGAAATGAAGACCCACCACTGTCATCGTCTATTATGACGTTTTGCTATATATATCTCTCTCTGATTTTGTTTTCTCTCCCTAGATCGACATAGCCATGGAATTTGCGGTTTTTGTGGAATTGATGGTGAGTCATGGATTTGGATAATAGTTGGCAACTACATAAAAGGAATTGTAGCTTGATTTATTTTGTTTTTTCCGAATGGTGGCGGCTTGAATGGATGGTGGCGGTGAGGGGTGGAGGTGTGATTTTGGGGTTGTGGTGGCGGCTTGTGGCAACATTTTTTAGGGGCATTGTTGCAGTTTCATTTGTTTTACGGGGCGATTGGAATTTTTTGTTTCTTTTTTTTAATTAATTTTGAATATTTAATTAAAGTTGTCAATGTTACCAATATACCCTTTCCGTTATTCAAGTTAATAGATTAGTCAATGGTAGGGTTATTGCTGCCTATTTTCAAAAGGACGAGGTCAATTAAATGTTGGGTCAAATTATGGGTCATTTGTGAAAGTTTCCATATATATGTAAAAGAGATCTTAGACTCTTAATTAGTTATCATGAAAATATTGTTAGGCCACAAGGATTAACTATATGTCTTTCCTTCATGTGTGTCTACTCCAACATAATTTTGAAATTTCCATAGCAATTTGCTCTCTTGATGAATCTTTTACATATTTATACAGTGAGATATGATTGGATTCCTCTCTAGATACCTTCGACATGAATTGCTTAACTAATTTATATGCTCGTTACCGAAAACAAACCAGGGATAGAAAGTAAGTAAACTAATCGAAAATTGAAGGAAATAATATGGTAAGTGTTACAACTTATTAATTAATCCTAATCTTTCAGCTTATGACGTTTCAGGATCGATATTAGCCAACTGCGATGAAGTTGATGGGCTAGCAAACACAAGAACTTCTCCTGATATACCGCGTGATTGCATGGCGTAAGCTTGCAAAGTTCAATTCAATATTATTTAGTAATTTCATGATTAAATTATGCTATCTATCAACTACAAAAAGTGGAGCTGTCTTAACCTAATTTCATTTAATTATGGATCATTTGCTATTTTATAAGGGAGTAATTTCAAGTCATCGCGGAAATCAAGCAACTAGGATTGAAGTCAATGAAACGTGAAAGCCATAAAATATGTACTAACATAAAGCATATGAATAATGAACATGATTATAAATGGATTTAGCCTGCCCAAGTTAATGACATGACCTACATAATCATATTGCATAGATTTGCTAAGTAAATTAATGATTAATTGGGTTGTGACCAGGAGTGAAGTACATCCGCTAATTTCAAACAAAAAAATTAGTTAATTAAGAGCTGATCATTTGTTTTGTCTTTTACATTTTCAATAGGTTTTTGATATAAAAGGACGTATCCAAAACAAGAAGGATGTATAAAATTGCAATAATACTTATGAACCCAACACTCTCTCCTTCAGGAAAAAGCAAAAATTTCATTAATTATCATTTTTCTTTATATTAAAAAAAAATTCGTCAGTTTGATTGATTTTTTATATCAGTAACTTTACTCGTTTAAATAAGAATTGAGATCAATATAAAAAACTATTAATTAAAAACTTATTTAACTTTTAAAACAAAAGATCACTTTAGTGTCTCATTAAGTTAGAGTTGTTAATTAACGTTGCTTTCTTACTATTACAAATATTAATAATGGATTTTAACCCGCGGCATCCTCCACTAACTTGGAAAGATAAACAAATTTTTTGATTTGATCTTGAGACTTTTTTTGTTCAACTTGTTAATTTGTTTATTGCATAGGCCAATCAAGACCCAAAACTCAAAACCGTTAGAGATTGCTACATACGGACGAATTGGAATAATTAGGTCGTTACCAACTCTTTCTAGTACATATCCGTATAACGATTATTTTTCCTTTTATCAATCAATTCAATAGAAACAAGCACCCGAACGCCGATAAAAACAAACGCATGTAACAACGACTATCTGCTATTGAAATTAATTGCTCGAACTGACTGCCCATTGGATGTTGACTCAATTATGTGAAATTAAATTAAGCAGTCATGCGTTATAAAATATATAACAGGCATAAAAAAAAATTGTATCGAAGAAATTTATGTAGTTCAGCTTAAATAAGACTATAGTTAAGCTGTAATTTATTATAATATTTGTGTTATAAGAATTTCACTTTTATAGATGATAAAACTCATGTTCACTCACAGTTATCTATTCTATGTAAACTTATGCTCTAATAATCAAAAACTCCATTCATAATAACCAATTTTTTACTGTGTTACACTTCCCACAATTTGAGTCTCTCTTAAATTATATTACAATTACCCAAAAGATAATCAATCTCTATTGATTATCACATACATGATAAACGAGAACATGAAGCATGAGTTCTTCAAGATATACTTAATGAACCATCTTGAGCTTGCATAAAATAATTGGACCTATATTAAAACTTTTCCTAAATTATCTCTTTGTCAAGTCAACAAATCAATCATGAATTTTTCAAAGATCTTTTGATATAAATTTGCATATCTTGAAGACAATAGCAAAAAAAAATCATATTAGGATATACATTATAAAATCGTAATATATATATTTTCTTAAAGTGAGATAAAATAAAATATTTTCTAATCCAAATCCATAAATATTTTTGGTAAAATTATCAAATTAAGTTACACAACTAAAACAATTAAAACAGTAAAATAATAAATACCTAGGATTTGATTTCTCTTAAATGCTAACACATCAATGTCATATAAATTGATTATGATATATGGTAGTTCACGTGACATTATCCTAAGAGGAGTTCTAGAATTATACTCTACCGGTAAAGAATTTCTTGTAGCGGATGAGTTAAATTCAATTCTTATTCTTTATTTAAAATTAAAAAAAAAGTGGAGTAGTAAATAATATAATAAAAAGTAAAGTAAAAGCAGTCATATTACTATTGGCTTGGATGAAACTAGCCAATAAGGAAAAGATAAATTTATTCTTTGCTTTCTCCCTGCGAAAGGCCCAAATTCCATCATCTGTGGCTTTTTCTACATCTTTCTCACCATGCACCAGCACCCACAAACTCCGCTACTGTCCATCTAAATTTTCTGTTTCAGGTAATGCCATCAAGGAAAATGCCGCCACTTCAAACTGAGAAAAAAACTGCGTTCGCTCAGCTCATATGTTCCATTTTATTGTCTCCATTTTTTATTTTGGGCCTAATATTTTTTATTTTGTGGATTAGTTTGCACCCACATCGCCCAAGATTCCAGATCCATGAATTTTCGGTTCCGGGTTTGGATCAAACAAATGGATTCCAGAATACCAATATTACTTTCAACATAACAGTCCGGAATTCGAACCGACAATTTTGGATCCATTATGGGTCCATGGATGCTTCGGTTTACTATAAGGATCAACAGGTCGGGTCAGTGCTCCTTCTTGATTCATTCGATCAAGCGCCAAAGAACACAAGTGTAATGCAAAATCAAATGAGTGGAAACTTGAGCATGTCAACAGTGAATAACCAAAGTTGGATGCAGTTTGTGGATGATCGTACGCAAGGAAGTGTGATATTTGAGCTACGGTTGAGATCAGTCATCCACTTTAGAAAGTGTTTGTGGGATAGAAGGCACCATCATGTGCAAGTCAATTGTGGTGCTGGAGTCGGTCTTGATGGCTTTATTTTACCAAGTTTTAAAGATGACAGGTGTATTGTACATTTCAGCTGGTTCAATTCTACTTTAAAAAAAAAAAAAAGGTGTTCTACATATACTACTTGTGTATCATATTAGGTCTGGGGAATGTATGGCTATAGATTGGCTGTAGATTATTCCACTGGTACATGTAATACATGTTATGTGTTTTATGAATTTTAATAGGGAGGTGTGATGAGATCATTGTTTGGCGAGTTTACAACATCATAACTGTTTGCAAGCGTTCAATTGTTGTCTCTTTGCAGCACTCTCTTTGTATTGATTCTCGTCCTCTGGCTCCAGATCGGCTTTAATCTTGTTTTGCTTATTTAATTTAAGACTATTGTTACGACCCGCCCAATTTACTTGTTAGAGAGCCCATTTATGTATAAGGACTTGGCCTGGCTTCTAGAAAGTGGCAAGCCCAAGTCCATCTTCTAAAATTCTCTAGCAAGATAGGATAAGATAGGATATTAGAAGAATATTCCTTTGTACTTATCTATCTATATAAAGTCTAGTAGATCATTCTAGATAGTGATTTAGGAACATTAGATGTATTAGATCCTATTCATTTGAGAGGTGGTTCACTATATAAACCCCTCCAAGCTCATTTGTAAATCATCCACAAGAATCCAAGCATTCACAAAACATCCAAGCATTGTAAAGTTCTCTAGTATAATACAAAACTCTTTTGCTTAACAATACTTGTCTCTATCTCTTCTCTTCTTTGCCTACAGACTCTTCGGCTCAACGATCCTTTCTTCTCCTTGAGCGAGAAGACTAGCATCAAGGCTTACTTAGCAACTTTCGAGTCAAGTTGCGTGTGCTGCGCAAACCTCTGAGCTCGTAGCACTATACTGTCTTTACTCTAGTCTGAATTCTTGAATACAAAATCACATTAGTTTTGTATTGAATTAATAAGATTTTGAGATATATAATGAAAATTAATGAGTATATAAACGGTCAAGACATATTAAAAGAAAATTATTAACTTAAGGTTGTTTTAGTGAAGATTTCTCCACCACGGGGGGCACTTGTTCTTGCTCCCAGGGTCTGATTTTGTTATTGGGCTGTGAAAATTTCTCTCCAAGGAAGCTCAAGGTCCATGATTGGCGTAGATCGCCCACGAAGGCCCAAAGGTCTCATCTTGCTCTGGTGTTGCATCTGTCCATTCATTTTTTTTAAACTTTTGGGCTTAAGAAGCTTTTTTATGGGTCAGCTTGGGGCAGCCCATCATTTTGGGGTGATGTCAAATAGCTTTCACTGAATCTCTTAAATCTTGTTACGTCTGGTCCGGCTACAAAACATAAGAAAAATTGGAACAAAAAGTTTGGACAAAAAAATAAATAAATAACTAAAAAGGAAAAAAAATTGATAAGGTCGTGGGATAATTTCAACAATTCGTTTATTTTATCAATTTATCAATATATTTAAAAAATACTGATGTTTTTTATTCATTTACTTTTTCCTTTCAATGTGAAGTAACGAATTGATGTTCTCAATTTTTTTTTCATTAATTATCACAATATGGCTGGCTGGCGCATTACTTAATTTCCCCCCAACATTTCTCTAGTTTTCTTGCTAGATTAATATTATTAAAAATAAAATTAGAAAAATTTATAGTCAACTTCAATATCTTATCGGTGGTACTGATCATGGATTAATTCATTGAACTCAATGTTTGGACGGTGTCAAGAACTTTATCGTAAGATAATCTGATTCACTGCAATTAAAATTAATCATCAATACGAATTGGGAAAGGTTAAACTCAAAGATCTAATTTTGGTTTAATTTTGAACTCATCTTCTGTAAAAGTATAATAATTGTCGAGGGATGTGTATCTTTACATTAGCCACGTGCCATAGAATTTACAAGGACATGAAATTACAATAAATAATAAATTATTCTTGATCTTGAGATCAGACGTCGCCATATGCTTCACTTGTTTGAATTCGAGGAGGTGTGCCTGCAGTTTTTCAAGAGCAATAATATCAATGAAGAATCCAGTATAACCTTGTATGGTAATGGAACTTTCAAAGAATATTGAAAAATATACTTGAGAGCGATCGTGTGGGAGTGGAAATTATGGTAAATAATTGACAGAGCCCTACTGTTTAAATAGAATGATTGTACTTGTATGAGTTCAAGGCTCTATGTATGAGATTATGATTCTTCTTTGCCCTATTTATAGGCTCAAGGTGATAAGACTTAGGAGATAATTATAGTAGTAAAAATATGGTTAGAAGGGTTAATATTATTTGCCCCTTGAGATGACCTCAAATGACAATATTTTACTTGTGGTTTCAGAAATCATAATAAAGTCCCTGCCTTCTGCTTTTAAACGTTAAAATAAATTGAGAAAAAGGTAAAATGGTAATAATAGTGCTACGAAAATAAAAAATACAATTAAATCATCTATCATAGTAGTCATAGCCCTTTCACTCAACCTTGTTGAACCACACACCAAAATAGCCCTCAACCACCATCTTCTTTTCCATATTTGTATAGTCTCTGTTCAATCCAATATTGCTTCTATCAAATACAGTCTCAACGGTATATTGCCCCTGAACTTTAACATAGTATGTCGAGAAATTGCAACGCACAGCTCCCCAAATCCACCACATCAGATTTTAATCTTTGAGAAAATAAATAAATTTTAGAAAAATAAAAAATGTAAGTATTGCCATATAATAAGATATCCCAAACTTCTTTTAGTGGTGGCTTTAGTGACCACAACGATTTCAGGGAAAGAAATAAGATTCGAGAGCGTTGCGAACTCTATTACGAGCTTTGATAACAAACTTTGATACCGTTTTGTAAACTCTAACATCGTTGTTATGAGCTTTCTAACATAAGTTGTTAAGACAAACTAAATGGAGGAGAATTTATGGATGAAAATACTACATATTTTATAAAGAACATACATACTTCACAATGTAAGTACTCAACATACATACTTCACAATGTAAGTACTCCATGATGATGGAAGTATTCCACGAAAGAAATATTCCACTAGTTAGACAATGTGAAACAAATGGAAATATTCCACTAATTACACAATCTGAAACAACCTTTATAGAGGCATTAAATCAAACAACTAAACCATATAAGTAGGACCATTATTAACCACTACAAACATGAGAGATAAAATAGGACCAATAAATCCTAATTTGTAGTGATGAATTCAACAACAATTACAATAGGCCACTTCCCAAAGAATAGGTCTTCATATCTAAATAAAATTATCCTAACATTCTGTCTCTTAAATTTAACATTTATAAATATCCAGTTTAACACATATATGCATAATCTCAAAAGCAATCCATGTTTTTGCATAGTAAAGCTAACTTTGGTCTATTTTACCAAATAAAATAAAAATAAGTTTTGTTTGGCTTTACATGATAGAAGATTCTTAAGGAACTTTAGCAAGTAACTGTGATCGAATTTGAGAGAGATTTTGCATATATGTATTAAACTGAATATTTGAAAATGTTCAGTTTAAGGAAGGGAGTGTCAGGATAATTTTATTTAGATATGAAGACTTGTTCTTTTAGAAGTAGGTTGCTACAATTGTTGTTGAGTTGGTCACTACAAATTAGGGATTAATGGTCCCATTTTATCTCCTATGTTAGGAGTGGATAGTAATGGTCTTACTTACATGGTTTAGTTGTTTGATGTAATGCTCATATAAAGAACATTTCAGATTGTATAATCCGTGAAATACTTCCATCATGGATTACTTCTATTGTGGAGTATGTTTCATAAAATATATGGAGTATTTTTCATCCATTATTCTTTTCCATTTAGATTGTTTTAACAATTTATGTTAGAAAGCTCGTAACAATGACATCAGAGTTTGCAAAACAATGGTAGAGTTTGCAACAGTGGTATCTAAATTTGTAGTAAGAGTTCATAATAGTAGTATTGGAGCTCATAACAGAGACAAACCCGTTACATTCTCGACAACATAATGTGAGCTTAGACTTAGATGCATGCATATCAAACCACAGTAGCTCCATAGCTTATATAAGAATCACTCACTTATAGGTGAAGTGCTTGAAGAAGTTGTAGATGCAATACCAAGAGAAGCAAAAACACAGAGCCCAAAACAAACACATTGTTTCCCATTCCATATTTTCCCAAGAAAACTCCTAAAAAAATCTTCTATATGAAAAATTCAAGCTTTAAGCTTCAAAGCCTTACACAAAACCCAAAATAGGCCTCCCACAACAAACAATCGCAAAAGTATTTGTTGCTTGGGAAAAAAAAAAAAAAAAAAACCTCACAAACAACAAAAGGGTTACTTCCATTTTGTATTAGAAGAAGGAAAAGCAAACCTTTTTGGTTGATGGGAGCTGCATTTATTCGTTCTTAGGGTATTGGGTGCAAGTAAGGTGGTGTGATGGGCATGAAATGGTGGTGGCTGCAACGATGGTTAAAGGGTATATTTGTTGTTTTCGTTTTCACTTTTAAACAATTTATTAAAAAAATCAAAGCCCTTGGATTCGAATATTCCAATCTAAGGGCTCTATATTTTCATTTATTTCATTAATTTTAAAATGATACAGAGGTATTGAAGTCCTTTTGTAATTTGAAGTCATTTTTGGTTATGGCAGCTGGCATCAGTTACTATGGAATTGGCAGGGACTATATTGTGATTTTTGAAACCACAAATAAAATATGTAATTTAAGATAATCTCCGAAGGCAAACTATTACTAACCCTGATTAGAATTATCATAAACGATAATAAGATAGTTAAGATAATGAGAGATAACTGTAATAAAAAATATTATCATAAAGATAATGCTTATAAGACAAAATTAAAAATAATAGAGATAAGTTAAATATTAGCGTAAAGATAAATATAGTTGTCTAATAATTGATCAAGATAACTGTATTTTAAATATAAAAGGTAATTATAAAACAATAAAACTTATTTAGGATAAAGATAGTTATAAATAAATACAATTACCATAAAGATAATTATTTTAGGATAATTGTAATTTAAACAAAAAAGATAAGAATAAGATATTGTTTATCAAATAAATAATTTTGTAAAGATAAAATTTTATAAATAATAAATTCGAAATGAATCATATGGGATAATGGGGTAGCCTCGATATTTGACTTAAAATGGTTTAAGTTTGTTTTTTTACTAGACTGAGTTGAATATCCTTGTTGGACTAAAATCTTAGTTGGGTTTAGTTTTTGATATATAAGTGATTGATTCTTATCATAAGGCCACGCCCATAGAGAAGTTCCGTAATGCAGCTTGGATCTGTTTCCTTACTTATATTACCTATTCATACTAGCTCTAGCCTTGCTGAATTTATTCTCTGAGCTTTCTTAGATTTCTTGATCAAAAAATTGTCATCAACAATGGTAAATGGAATTGAATCAGGTTTTAAAAGGTGCATTTAGATTAAATTCATGCGTGTATTTTAATTCAAAAACCTCATCAAGTGTCCAATAAAAATTCAGTCGGTCTTTTATATCAAATTGATTAATATTAAGGGAATGCTTTGAATCTTAATTACATACGGTTAAATGAGGTTAGTAGAATTAAGTCTAGAGTGAACCTCTTTCAATTAATTAATTAAGGTGGTAGACATACACTTTCCATCGCCTATAAGAAACCTTTATACCTTATTCTCGGCCATCAATAATCTAAGCGTAGCCTTAGCCTAGAAGAATCTGATTTACACAATGCAAGTTTCCTTTACATATACCGACTCTGACCACAATATACAAGAGAGAATTTGATCAAAATGAACAATTATCTGCCCGTTATCAGTTGTTACCTCTTTCGTATGATGTACTCATACCGTAGCTAGTATATATAAATAGGATCCTGAAACATAGTATATGAATTTTATGTGACAAATTACTTAAATATTAAATTGATCACAAAAGTATTGACCTTGCTTGCACAAGTAAATATAGAAGATATGCATAGCGCCGAAGCAGCTGTGACATTATTCTTTACTTTCTCCATGCAAACTACTCAACTAAATTCTTTCTGAACTTCATCACTTTCCCTATACCTTCCTTACTAATAAATATCCCACAAGCTTGCTCTCTACATCAACACTTAACTTCCAGGCAACCCTAGCCAGGAAAAAAAAAAATGAGCTCCTCTGATGGGTTACCAGTTCAATCCACTCCGCCACAAACTCAACCCCTTCAACGAACACCGCCGCAGGTGAGGCCCTTCAAGCAGCGACACAGTGCCCACTACTATGCCCACAGGGTCCGTGAAAGCCTCGCCACCAGGATCTCTAAGAAATTGTGTGCGGTATTCTTGTCACTTCTTCTAGTAGTGGGCATTATTCTTTTCGTTTTATGGCTAAGCTTACGCCCGCACAGGCCAAGATTTCACATTCATGAATTTTCAATTCCGGGTTTGGCTCAACCCAACGGCTTTGAGAGTGCTCAAATTACCTTCAATGTGACGGCCCGGAACTCGAACCAACATATTGGGATATATTACGACGACATGGAGGGATTGGTTTATTACAAGGACCAACAAGTAGGGGCAACACATTTAGCTGATTCGTTCTATCAAGAGCCCAAGACTACAACTATCTTGGATGCCACATTGAGCGGGGCTACTCTAACGGTGAATAGCCATCGTTGGATGGAGTTCTTGAATGATCGAGGGGTCGGTAATATTGCTTTTCGTCTGGAAATAAAATCAGCCATCAGATTTAAAGTGTCCACATGGTGGGATTCGAAGCACCATACGATGCATGCCAACTGCGATGTGGTAGTGGGGCAAGACGGAAATCTCTTGGCCACGTCTAAAGATAAGAGATGCCCTGTGTATTTCACTTGATTTTTTTTTTTTTTTAATTTTTTGGTTAAGGATCTGTTTGGAATGTTGCTTTTATACATGAAGTGGGTTCTGTGTATTAATTTGCTTTTGGGATTGGGTCTTTTGTTTTTGATTTGCTTTACGTAACCAAGGAGATAGATGTAATTGTTCAGTTGTTACATACATATATCCATTTACGCAAAATTAAAAATAATAATATGCTCTCTAAATTTCTGCAAAATTATTCAGAATTAGCTAAACTTGTCGTTTTGTTGTCAGTTTTTAACTCAGACAATCCATATCATTTTGACTTCTATTTATAAATGTCACAAAGGGACATTAATTTCATGGACAACTAATTAACAAGTTTTATTGTTACTATACAGAGTCCATCCTATATATTCAATATTTGGAGATTGTTTGCTAGTCAGGAGTACTTTTTCGAAGGATAATTAACTGCCTCTTCGTTCTATATCTTTATCTCAAATTTTATTAAAGTAATTGGAAATGAATTAATAATTCTTTCTGAATTGATGTTTTATATAACCAAGGGCATGCTTTAAGTTTCCATATGAAGCTTAAATTAAGTTTTGGCGCTGCAACGCTTCTACTCATGATTGGTGGATGCAGACTTCATGCATGCGTGTTATTTTGTCCAAGCATGATCTATTATTGGATTTCGGGCAATGAACATCCCGCTCTTTGTACTGGTTGATTTTGTCTGATATAATAACAGTACTTTACATGATATATTGATATCTAAAGTTTAAAAAGGACAAAAGGAGCTCCAGTCTACTGTTTTTTTGACTAGATTCCTTAAGGTAATCAACCATGCATAAAAAGGTTAATTTAGTCATCTAAATATGTGCATACTGTCTATTTGTTCTTTAAGCTTTAATTAAATCTTTTAGTTTTTATATTTGCCAAGCTGATGTGAAACTTATCCTGATCATAAATCTCCATTAATGGTTAATTCTTGTATCCAAGAACTTTGTTACTAAGGAAACTCTCTTGTGGCCGAAGAGTCTTTTGGGTTTTATATCAATCATTTATGTAAATTTATTCTGATTAAAAAAAGTATCAAAATGGCCATATATATTGCCCCAAAAAAGTAAAATTTAAATAAATAAATACAGATTATAACATATATGTAGTATTGATGAACAATAAGAATGTACATGAACAATATAACTTTGATCTCGTCCAAGACTTTCACCATTTTATATTGAAGCGAATTTAAGAATTTAAGTTGGGTTGAACTACGATATATGGATTGAGGTACTCAATAATATGATAAATGATTGATATTAATTAATCTCTAAAACAAATTAATGTTTGAATGGATTCTATTGATAGGTCTCCTCACAATACATATTATTAGAAATATTCTTATTCCATTTGACAAAATCAATTAACTATATCTAATTACATATAATTTCTTAAAGAATAAACGCGATTCTATACTATAAACTGAGTGTATATTAATTGTTAAGAGTTATAATGTTATATTAAATTGAATCGTTTTGAAAGTATAGTGGAATCCGTAAGAGAGCTTAGTGTCACGCCCGCGCGACATGTGTACTGTTTCACGCCAAGCTTGCTAGAAAGAACACAAAGGAATGGGATTTCAGGGCAAGTGTTATGGTGATTTGGGATCCTCGTGTCAAGAGGAACTCAATGGCGCAAAAAGTAGGCGCGGTGATCTAGAAGCTTCTAGAAGGTTCCTCAACGTTTCGGGACATTCTGGAAAGATCCGGAAGGATCCGGAAGTCATGAGATGCATGCGAAAGGCATTAGAAGACTCTAGAATACTCAAGAAGGTTGCGGAAGAGTGTGGAAGGCTACGGAAGGTCCTAGAACGTTTAGCCCATTCTAGAATTCTCTAGCATGCCAAGTTGCTAGAACCTTCCTTGAAAATATCTAAGATATTTTAGGATAAATATCTAGATATTTAGGGAGATGATTCTAGATAGAAAATATAGACCGTCGGATGTAATAAATCTGAGCCGTCCATTGAGGAGGTGGATTACTATAAATACCCCTCCAAGGCTCAATTGTAAAGCATCGAAAACATAAGCCTTTGTAAAGAGTTCTCAAGCACTACAAAAGCCTTCTTTCCTAGCAACCCTTGTTCCTAACCTTCCAACACTTCTCTTCTCTTCGCCGTAAAGCTCTTAAGCTCAACGATCCTAGCCTCTCAAGCTTCTTCTTAAGTGAAGCAAGCCAACAATCAAGGCTTACTTAGCAACTTTTGGGTTCGAGTTACCTAAGTGCCGCACGAGCGTGTTGCGCAACTTCTATGCTCGTGACATTAGACTAATATGACTGGGTGATTATTTATTTTTTAATTTCTTTATTACCCAGATTGATGTCACGAAGTGATCAACATTCTATTTTAGTTTAATTGAGGCAAATGTCAAAATAGTAAATGAGAAAACATCCAATGTCAATATCTGTGCTACGAAATTAAACCATGGATGACAACTAAATTTTCTCTTACTACAATCTTAATTAGAGACTTACCATGTCAATATACAACAATAATAATCAAAGAATAATATTCCAATAAAGTTTTATATAGAGCATGATAGCAAAAGTCTTTAAACCTAAGCATCGCAGAAATAAGTTAAGATTGAGTGATCGTCTAATCATCAAAAGATAGAAACTTAATCAGTTAGTCTTCAATCTAGGTCATCTCTTGGGTACAATTCCTTCCACTGTCTCTCTTTGGGTTTTCTTTTTCTCTCACTTATGCATACTCCTTTCTATTCATCCTATATCTTTGTTCCCAACTTTAGTATATGACGGCTTTAAAGTGTTTAAAGTGGATGGTCAATATTGAGGCACCCGCTTTAACTTAATCGACAAGTACTTACTGAGTAAGCATTAGATTGCAGCTCAAAAGTTACTTGTCTAGTAAAGAAAGTGTTTCAGAAATGAATTATAGAAATTTTATATACTCAATAATGCAAGTAAAAGTTGATCACAATCGCAAAGCTTCAACTTTTGTAATACTACCAATATATATATAGCTGCTTTTGCTTGTTGCTTAGAAAGGGTACTACTATTTGTTCTCGTTCTTCGCCAAACAAACCTTTTCAATTGTACATGCAGCAAAATTTCAGAAAATGAATACTCTCTGCAACAATAGCAACGAATCAAGATCTAAAGATAGCAATGAATGGAGATCTCAAATTTCTGTTATTTTGTGGTTTTTTCAAGTAGCAATTGTGTGGACTGGTATCTCCGTGGTGATATGGCTATCTCTGAAACCAAAGACTCCTATTTACATGATCACCCATCTCCACATCATGGCCTTGAATAAACCGGCAAATTCAACAATTCACAGCAATGAATTAGCCATGTCAAATACTTCTGCAGTAGCCAAATCAAACAGTCCTAATTACGATGCAGTCCTACTCCTACCAAACACTTCTATTATCCTTTACTTCGAGATCTCTAATCCCAACCAACGAATTGGTATCTATTACAGTGGCATCAACTTGACTTTACTTTATAATCATGAAGTGATTGGCACCAAGTCTCACCCAGGTTTCTATCAAGGCTACAAGAAAACTACTTTATGCCAAGTGAGAGTGAACATTCACAGAGAGTTAAGGAAAGTCGAGAACAGCTCTACGACTAAGTCTATGGGCATGAGGGTTTGCTTGGAAACTGCTGCTAGGTATGAGATATTGAGTTTCAAGACGAAGCATCATATGATGGGATTTGAGGCATACATGGTCATCGGTTCAAATGGTAGCCTATCAACAAAGGAAAAGATACAGCTACACCAGATGCCGAAGCAGAAGATAAAAAATTAGAAGTTAATTATTGTTTATGGATACACTAGGGTAAACAGTAAATCGTATCTCCATTTCTAATTCATTTCCTCCATAGATTCATGTTAGTTATTCTTGCGTTTCATGTGTCTAGCCATTAGGCATTTTCTTGCAAATAGGGAAAGTAACATATATATATATATAGAAGTCAATTACCCTCTTATATATAGGAAGCATATACATGCGCCGACATTGACTTATAAAATTCATAAGGAAGGATGTATATAATGTATTGTAATGGGCTCGTGACTCCATTCTAATAGCATGCGATTCTTTATGCTTTACTTGATTACATGATATTCCTACAGGATCAAGATTCTCTTCTAATGAATTTGTACAGATATATATATATATATATATATGTAATTTTATTACAAGATAACCTCGATCAATATGATTTCATGATGCATAAAAAATCGAAAAAAATTTTATATCAAAATTTACAAAAAGAATTAAAAAAAACTTTTTTTCAGTTAATTTGGGGCTGTTGTAAAGTCCAATATTGCTCAAATATTTTTGGTTGTCCAATAAATTTGCGTAGGTTAATGAATATTGTAGTTTTTTGTGTTGGTTCCAAGCAGATATACTAGCCACTGGACTAGCTAGCCTTGCATAGATAGACTGATTATACAGCAGATGTTTTATATATCTAGTGATATGCCAAATTAAACTCTTTTCCTCCTTCTGGACAGGTAATTGATCTTACTAGTTTGTAGCTTCTCTGATGTTGGATGCAAGTTATTTAATTAGGAGTGATAAAGTTATTTTAACCATTTAATTATTTTAAAATTTTGTCATATAAGCTATCACATTAGATTGTAAAATTTGAGTTATATATAGATTGTAACTCTAGCATTATTGGATTACAATAGTGCTAGAGATTATAATTGATTTAGAAAATTGACTTTTTAAAATTAATTAGGGATTTTAATTATCTAATTGTTTAGAAGCTTTATTTTCCTATTCCAATTAGATATTGGACTACTATAAATAAGGTGCGTATCATTTAGAAGTCATTTTCCCTTGACTTTAATTTATTGATTATTGATATTACATTCAGACTTTTTGCCATAAATTCTTATTCTCTATTTTCTCTTCATCTCTTTCTTGGATTTGTGTTTACTTTGTGACAATGCCCTATCATTCTCTGCAATCAAAAAGCAACATGATAAGCATATCAAAAATGACCACGGAAGAAATTCTTGTCTTACCAAACTAACTGATCACGCACAGTTTTTTCAACTTCAATTTAACAGTTCCCGGACCGGCTCTGTCCCGATTGAGTCTTCAGGTTTATAATACTCCTCGGTAAAGAGGAAGGGTGCTTGCATGTCTCTAAGTTCATGTGGCCTTTAGGCCCCATAAAAGCACAAAAAGCACTCTAAAGAAAAGCATCTAGCTATTTCCTGGCCCGGGGTAACTTGCGTGTATAATATTCCTCCCTTGATTGGCACCATCAACAGCATTCTTACGCGTTTCACTTTCCTTTGCTTAAAATACTGCCTCCCTAACAAACCATTGCTCATTGTACATTACACTGTAAATCCTTCCAAATCTCTTCTGAATCCCTCCACAAACATAATAATAATGTGCGAAACTAGAAACTTCTATCTTTGGCTTCTCCAAATTGTTGGCCTTTTAGGTCTCCTTGCACTTTGCCTATGGCTAAGTTTACGTCCCCAGAACCCATCTGTCACCATTGTGGATCTCACAGTCCCACCCATAGATAATAATACTTCGCCAGCTGCTGATGGAAGTCAGAATGGCTCTCTCTTGTATAGCCTTGAAATAAAAAATCCAAACAAAGACTCCAGTATTCGATTTGACGACATTATGTTGATATTTTTCTATGGCCAGGATCAAGCAGCTAACGATAGAATTTCTTCTTTCAATTTAGGAAAGGATCACACTCAAATTAGGGGCAACCGTTTGAATGTTGATGGCCGTGTATGGAAATCTCTTCGCAATGCATTATTAAACGCAACAGCTGACTTGAAAGTTGCGTTTCAAACAGGGATTCGGTTTAAGACTCTGGGAATAAAGAGTAAGCATTATAAAAATCATGAGTTGCAAGGTAACATAAAGCTTGGTAAGGATGGGAAAGTTTCAGGTAAGAAGAAGAAGATTAAGCTAAAGCATTCGTCCAAGAAATGGAGAACCAAGGGTTCTCACTTTTAACTGATCATAAAACTGAACATCATACTTTTGCTTAGTTTTATTAAGTTGTGTAAGCATCAGATCAGTTTCATGATGCACATGAGTTGTGCTATTTTTCAATGTAGTGTATGAATTAAGGATTGCTTCTCTGATTTCAAACAGATAAGATTTACATATATGTAAAAAAAAAAAAAAAAAGCAGTGTCTACACAATTACAAATTTAACTATGCAAATTGTTAGGTTATATTGTTGTATAATTGTACATCATTACTTTTAATTAATGTAATTAATTTTTAAATTCAATCCTTCAATTATATCATGTTATATAATTTGTATAATTGAGTTTATATGAAAAGTTTGTAGCTACAATGTTATTGTAAATAAAACCCACTCCAATCCGAGGCAAACGAATTATATATACTTTCATACATAACATGATTATTAGAAACATGTGATGATATCATATAATTCTTATATATGTATTTTGAAGTGGTGATCTCGGATCTATACTTTTTAAGTTACGGACTGATATGATATTTTTCTATTATTATCTAAACATCTTATTTTTATGTGTTAATCAAAATTGCAAATTGTTTAATTTCATCCTTTAAAAGTTATACCTATTTTAAGGGTGGTAAGTTTCATTGGGAAGAATAGGGTAACACTTCTATCACACTTAGAGGTATGCATGGGTATGGTATGATATGATATGGTATCGCCATACCATCCCCTACCCTTCATAGGTTCGGTTTTAGATTTTTATACCATACCATATATACCATTCTTGACTACAATACCATACCACATCCCCGTATAGTAAGTGAGGGGTGTGCATTGTATGGTATGGTATTTTTGGGTGGTTGACTAAATTGACCAAAATTTGGATAATATTTTGCCTTTTTTAATTTTAAAGTTTATTTATAGCTTTTTTTCAAGATTTTGATACTTTAAATTATATTTTTTACATTGTTTAATATTATAATTTATAAATTTTTTTTACTAAATAAAAATCAAGTAATTACATATCCTTAACAATACAAATAATCAAGTAACTACATATTTTATAACGATACAAATAATCAAATAACAACACAAAAATATCAAGTAACTACATATTCCATAGCAACACAAATACTCAAGCAATTACATATCTATAACAACACAAATAATAAGAAATTACATATCCATATCCTTCACAAAGTTCAACTTCCAACCTTCAAGTCCAACCTTTGTACTACAAAGTTTCAACTTTCAATCTAGTATACATTTAAAAAAAAAAGAAAAGGAAAAAATTAAAGAAATTATAATTCACTTAGAAGATAATAAATATATTAATATTTAAAAGAATGACAAAAGAAAGTTAGAAATGAATATTACAATAAAATTATTGAAATTACCTCAAACTTTCTATGGTTAGCGATTTAAGGTTATCATACTTTTTCATTATATACTCTATTAACGTATATAATACTCACACATACACATTACACATAACCAATTATATCATTACACGCGACATAATTTTTTATTTTTGAAAAGAGGTAGGATATGGTATGGTATTTTTGGGTTTTTTAAAAAATACTCGCCACCATACCATTTCATAGGGGGTTTCTAAAATTTTTACCATACCATACCATATTCTTCTTTTATATCCTACCCTACCTTTACCATACAATGGCGGGTATGTCAGGTTCAGGCAGGTGGATAGGTACCATGCACATCCCTAGTCATACTACCCTTTTAACGGATTTAACGGATTTCCGATGAAAATTGATTTCGCCCTTTACCCTTGTTGGTCTTATTGAGATACATTAAAATAATTTATTTGTGTAAATCTTTTTTTTTTAATTCCTATTTCACTTCTCTTCCTCTCTTGCTTTTCCGCTTCCCTCTTCCTTCACGATCTCTCTCTCTCTCACTCTCTCTTAACTTATCTCTTTGATTTCATGATCATAGAGTACCTAACATTCATTTCATTCCATCAATAAAACAAAAATCAATTAAAAGTTACCATGTAATTTCACCAAATCCGAAAAATAAGTAAATATTGGAAGCCCAAGTTCTCCAAAATCAGACCAAGTTAACAATCTACAAAAGATAATGCTAGGTAGGTATATAACAAAATTATACAAACTAATTCATTTAATGTGATGTAACATAAATTTCGTGGATGAGGTAAGATAAAAAATAAAAAAGTAAATTTCAATAAACAAAATAAGATCTACTCACCTAATTATTTTATACCAAATCTGATTGTATAAATTATATCATACAATTTGATTGTATACG
This sequence comes from Boswellia sacra, assembly GCA_013180625.2. NCBI lineage: Eukaryota > Viridiplantae > Streptophyta > Magnoliopsida > Sapindales > Burseraceae > Boswellia > Boswellia sacra. The sequence continues at coordinate 45,109 of SNVD02012023.1, forward strand.
TATCATTATTTATATATAAATATCCATCATTAAACCACCCTAACACCACACCACAAATCTACCACCAGCATTCATTCGATCAACAAGATAAAAATCAATTAAAAGTTGCCATGTAATTTCATCAAATCGAAAAGAAAAAGAGAGTAAATATTTGAAGCCCAAGTTCACTAAAATCAGATCAATTCAACCCTCTACAAATATCACTGTTAAATCAACCTAACACTACACCACAAATCAGCCACCATCGTCAATCAAGTCCTTGTTTATATGCTTCATTCTTTTGCTTTTGTTTTTTGATTTGGAAGGTGAAAGAAATCGGAGGAGAGGCTAGAAGAGAGAAGACATACGGAGCACCAAATTAGGCTTGTCCTTCCATATGCGGTTAGACACAAGACCAGAACTACAGCAACACTGATTTGCAATTGGTTTTGAGGTTGGCAGTGGCCTGATTTTAGTTAGCTGTGGGTTTTAATGGTTTTGAGTTTCTTGAAGGCTTCATCGATGAATTTTTCAAAGGATTCGGTTCAGTAGCTCAAAATTATTTATAGATGATGGTAAGAGGATGGAGAACCAACTAACACTACATATAGAATGGTGCAGTTGCAGGAAAGAGGAGAGGGCAGAATCTTGGATGAGGGAAAAGGGAAAGAGAGAGAGCGAGAGGGAGAGGGGTGAAATGGGAATGACAAAAGAAGAGAAGGCTGTTCATGCGCCAAGATTAAAGCAAGAAGAAAACAAAGTCCAAACCTTTTAATCTTCCACTTTGTTAAAGAATATACCTTTTTATGTCACATGTCAACTTACAATGCAATCACATATGGAACAAGGTCCGAGGCTGCAAATTTATGTTTTTTTATTCATTCCAATATCAAAAGTCCTTAATAACTTTCCTCTTCATTAACAATGTTAATATTTGAAGAAAATTTAAATAATGACCCAAATTTAAGAATCTTTCAAAGAAATAACTCAGTCTTATAAAATTTACATGCAATAATTTTTTGACTATAAAATTACTTAAATACCCATATAAATTAAATAAGACAATTGACTTTTATTTTCTTTTGCAATAATTTGACTACTCTTTCAACTTGTATATATCTCGATTACACTCAAACTATTGCAAAATCTTATTGCTTCCATCATTTGTATCAATAAATTTTAAAGATCTAAGCTAGAAAAGGTAAAAAATCTAAGCTCAAAGGTAAAAAATCTAAGCTCAACCAATTTTTCGCTGATTTAGTTCATACATCTTGTGTTTTAGTTCAAATTACAAGCTTAGAAAATAGTGTACCTTGCGTTGGTGAAGTGTTATTAGTATCATAGGTGGCCAAGAAACTTGTATTTGCAATAAAAATGTAAAAACTGTCTGAGCAAGATGACGACTTGATGCTGTCCTTGCTGTTGTCAAGTGTCAAGCAATGTATCTGATACAAGGTATACAGTGTCGAATGAGGTTGATCGACAAAGCTCGACAGAACCAATGACTGGCAACATCGAGACTTGACATCGGTTATCTGGTGTCATGTGTCGGATGAAGCCAACTCTCGTTGTCGTGTGTCGAGCGTGTTGAGTTGTGTCTTGTGTCAAGTTGTTGGACGATTTTTATCAAGTCTGGTTGGGCATGTGGACAGATTTGTTGTTTCTTTGAATTTTAAGCATTTTTTTAATGATTTGAATATTAGGGGATGTTTATTGACATATCTATTATATGTAGAATGAAAACTTTGCGCATTTTGATCTGGTACAATGGCTCTTGGGAGATGCAACATAATGGTGGTTACGTGTACATGGGCAGGAGGTCGAAGCCGTTGATACTTCTAGTTATACTAGTTACAATGAGTTGGTGGGATGTTTAGCTACAAAAATAGGTTAGGATCTTAGTAAGCAAAATATAAGTTTAGCCATTCAATTCTGTTCCAAGAGTCCCCCGCCATTGCTAACCCTCATTGAGACTGACAAGGATGTTTGTTTTTACATACAACATAGTCTGGAGGACCGGTAGTCATATACACCACTAATCATCATAGTTAAAGATAGGGACATGCAAAGAAGAAGTAGCTCACGATCTGATGCTTTAAGAAACATTCGTAGTTCCTATCATCCGTCTATATTTCAATCAACAAATAGAAGCAACTAATTGAGTGCATGTACTCCTGTTTATGCACAACATAAGTTAATGAAGGGCTTCGACTTGACTTTGAGCAATGTACCAAACATGAAGAGAATAAAGCCGTTAATGTTTCAGGAGATGTTGGATTGAACCAATCATTGGTTCGGCACCTTGATAGCTTTAGAGAATTTGAGAGCTTAGCCAATGTACATAGTTTTGGTGATGCTGATGGTGATGATGATGATAATGGTGATAGTGATGATGATGCCAATGACGATGAGAACAATGATCATGAGAATGGTTTTGAATGTTGCTATAACTTGAATGATGGTTTCACTAATGAATTAAATGGCAGTGATGATGTTGGAAATGATAATGTCGATAGTCGCACAGAGGTTGCGGGTGATTTGAATGAAGATGTGCCATTGACCTTTCTTACTTTTATTCAGTCCACCCATCCTCTTATATCTAAAGGACAAGAAGTTGAGCAAAAAGAAACATTTGTGGCAAATGATGCCAATTTGGGTCGTGAAAGTGATGAGCTTCAAACAAACACATTTAGGTGGATGACTTCTATCTTGCATTCGACCTTAACAGTTGACGATGATGTCATGTCTTTTATTATAGACGGAATTGAAGTTGGGGTTGGTCAGATTTTTAATATCAAAACTGGGCTTCGCAATAAGTTATCAAATTTGGCATTATGATGCAACTTTCAGTTTAAGGTGAAGAAGTCTAACACAACCAGGTTTGAGGCCATATGATGTGCAAAAAATTGTAAGTGGCGGATTCGGGCAACCAAGGTAGCAGATGCCATGTCCAAGCCTTCATATAACAACACAAAAAATATTTACATTAAGAAAAAAAATTTCAAAACAGGAAAAAATGTAAATTTGCCAAAACACTCGACAAGACTCAACAGAACTCGACAACACTTGACACACGACACATATGAAATCCGAAACTTGATGTCAAGAAGTCCTATGTATGTTTCCCTAAAAAAATCTGATACGCGAAATATGCATTCGACAGGTACACTCGACACACGACATAGAGGAAATCTGACACACGATGTCACGATGTCTACTATCGATTTCTCCAAAAAATTCAATACACAATACACGTGTTTGACAGGTTGTGTTTATTGGATTCATGAAATCAACAAGCCGACATGAAGCACTTTTGATTGTTGATTTTGTGAAACTGACACACACTCACTATCGGACGTGTCTATCGCGTTTCAGATCTTTCTCAAAACTGACACACGACACCAAATCATTGAGTATTGGTCTCATAGGATTACGTTTGTCGACTCTCAAACTGCTTATAACTGAGACTTGACACACTTGACCTATTTGACGTTGTGTGTCTAGCCAAAGTTTAGAAGGCCAGTTCGACACTCGTCATAGTCTTCCTTTGTCGTCGAATACACTACACACTAACGACTACCATCCAACACACCCAAAACACATGTATATAACATCAAACATTCGACAAAATTCCTAATTTTCAAATTTCAAAAATTTCTATATTTCATATCTTTTCCACCGTTTTCCTCCACCTAACATGATTTCCATGTAATCATCAGAACAGAATAATAAAATAAGAACATAAATGAGACTAGTCGATTTGATTTCACTCTTGAAATCGTCGGTTTGTGATTTCCTCTTCATCTCCTCCTTCACTGCCTTTTCCCCTGGACCAAAATGCCAATGTTATAATGTGTGTTGGATATGGATGTGGTTACGGAAGCGCTTCAAATTTGAAGAGGTTATGGAAGCGGTTACGAAAGCAAATGCGAAGAGGTTATGGAAGCGGAGTGGAGTATGTTGCTTTCTATTACGGATTAGAGGGAATGAAGTAAATTAGTAAAAATTGAATTAATTGAATTGGTATGGGATATTTAAGTAATTTCACAGTTAAAAGGATTGTTGCATGCAATTTTCACATGATTGGGTTATTTTTTTAATAAACCCCTAAATTTGGGCTATTATTTAAATTTTTTTAATATTTACGTACAAATAGAGGTTAGACATCACTTTTCAAGTAGTAGAGGTGGTGCTTTACGTAGCCCAAACCTTGGGGCTACCAGTGTTTATTCCTTGGAATAAGAGTGTCAATAATGAATTGATTATTGTGGATTAGATTGATGCCTTTATTACTGGTATAATAAACTTGACTTTTTAATGTTGACATCATGGAGACGCAGAGTCGTATAAGCAATTTTTTTGAGAATAACAACTAGATATAACAGTTCTTTAGGATATATAAATTACTTTTTAAAAGTATAAAAAAGGGTAATTTGGATATTATTTAAAAATTTTAAATTTATAACACATATAATTTAAGTGGGTTTTAGACTTAAATAAAAAAAAATACTCTTTTCTGATTCCTAGGCTTGGGTTTCCATAGCTACTAACATTAGCCCTAATAGCTACTTGAGTTAGAGTTGAGACTTGAGACCAACCTAAACTTGAGCCTGTGTTTTTCTTTTAACCACGACAGACAATAAGATTAAGTTTACAAGTAAAGATCTGCACTGAGAATTGTTACAAGAATATTGTTTAAGTCATCCAAAATCTCTATTTAAACCCCACTTTAATTTAAAATAATATTAAAATAATTTTTAAGATTTAAATTACCAAAAAGGATATTAACAAATTTAAGTATACCCATTTTAATATTCTAACAATTATCTCATTTAAATTTTTTCCTAAAACCCTAAGCCATTGTTTTCTACTGAACATAATATCAAATACAATAATGTTGTATAATATATCCGATGTTTATAGAGTGATTTTCAAATGATTAGGGATGAATTGAAGTATTGGAATTACATTAATGAAGAAGAATTGAATTGTCGCTTTTATCTTAGTATTTTTTTTAAACGACTTTTATTCAATTGCCAACGAACTAAACTTTTTTATTTTGTTCAGTTTAACATAACATAACAAGCAAGTCTTATGCTTTTACTATTAATATGATATGATCCTTCAACTTTTGATATTTATATCATTTTTTATTTAATTAAGTCTTATATAATTGTATAATTTGTGGGTTTTCATAGTAGAAGGACATTAATTAAATGGATACAAAAAACCAATAAAGGAAATGGATTTGTTATTGTTATACAAGAATTTGAATTTAGTGTACTTCATGAAAACCTTGTTAAAAAAAGTTTTATTATATACTTAACTCAAAAATAGGAAAATCCTAAATAAATAATATAATAGGTTAAACCTTTTGAGTCTCGAAGAAGATGAGCTCCATACAAGTCATTGAGAACAACAATAATGAATTGTGAACTATTTAAGAAAAAATATATTTTATGATATACAAAGAAGGAAAATTTTGGTATTATCTTAAAAATATATATAAGTTAAAATTTTTATAGATTTATTTAATTAAAGTAAGACTTAAAGAGAGATTATGAGGGGTTCAAACAACAACACTTTTGTCCCAATCCTAAGTGGGTTTTAATACCCAACAAAGTCTTTTACATAGTTGACATGTCCTCTAGGAATTTACTCCTATAGTGTGTTTAGTGCCTTTGTTATTTGTCTTAAATGAAGCTCGCATCCATCTATTATAAATTTTTAATTCTAATTAATCCTACAAGCACTAGTTAATTCTAATTCTAATGCATAATTTACACACACACACACAGAGACACACAAATAAGGGATCTTTTAATACAAATTTTTAATACAAATTTATAACCATTTATCTTACAAAATCTAATGGTTGAGATTGAAAGTCAATAAATTACATTTAACGATATCAACTTATCAATCATCTCAACATTGGATTTTGTAGATCAATGGTTAGCAATTTGAGTCAAAAAATGACATCCTAAGGGTGCGTTTGGTTGGCCACTTAGCATTGTATAAAGGGGCGGGTTTGTATAAGGTTTTGTTTTACGTTATGTTTGTTGAAACTAAACTAAAGATAACATTGTAAATCACCATGTAAGAAGCGCATAAGTTAATGAAAAATAATCACACGGGGGACCTTGGGTTATCACCCCATAACTACTGTTGGCTTTGTCTCTCTGCTCTCCGAATCAACTTTTGCCTTGCTTGTTTCTCTCTCACTTTCACCTCATCGAATCACCATAGCTTTGTCTACAAAAATTTCATCTCATATGATCATGATCAAGACTCCTCCTTACTCGTCCTCTCAAATTAAAAAAAAAAAACATAAGCTCCTTCTTCCTTTCCATTCCAAACGAAAACAAAAATAGAGACCCTTTCTCAACTACAAAATAGTTGTAGCCATGGTGGATGAGAGTTCTGGAAGTATGCAGTAATATATAATAAAACAGTACACCGTTAAGTAAATTGGCACAGGAGAATTTTTACGTGGTTCAGTTATAAAACCTACATCCACGGACAGCTATAGGGCTGCAATTCACTAAGTTCTTGTTTGTACAATATTTAGGACTTTTTACAGTGCAAACCCACCCTCACACGCTGACCTAATCTTTGTAAAACAAAATCTTCACAAAGATCATAAACCCAAGTGACACTGCCTACTCTCTGTCGCAGATAGCTTAACAACATTCTATTAAGTTATACATAACACACGACGTCTGACATTGAATTACATAAACACTTAACCCGCAAGTTATCTCAAGTGTCTACTATCTCACACAGACTCAATCAACAATTTATGTAAGATTTCTACCACTCATACACGAATCAAAAGACTCAAAGAATCAAATTAAAGAAGACATTCCAATTTGCATTGAAGCTCCTCTCTTAAATCTTGGAATGCCGAAACAAAGAACACTTCCCAACTAATGAATTTCTTCACGCATCAGTTATGTAAGAATAACTTAATATATATATAGTGGGAGGCCTGGACGAAGTCTCCTAGAAATCCTGTAAAAGATTTGAATCAAAATTATATTATGATTAAAAGAAATAAAATAGGAAGTGATATAATTAAATTCTTAAAGAGATTAGGATAAATAAACATTCTCCAATTCTAATCAAGATACTATATCTTAATCTAAAAAAGATATTTATTATAAATCAGATACTTCCTAAAATATAATTCTAGAAATAGTAAAATAATAATCAAAATAACATTCTTGTTTTATCACAAGTTGATCAAAATATATCATGTGCATGACACATGCATGTTGACACCAAAAATTCTCGTCATCAACGCTCTCGGCATAAGTGCTCGACACTCGACACTTGATGCTCGACACTCAACAAGTTGGCCACAACAATCTCGACACAACCATTCTCTACACAACTACTCGACACTCGATAGTCAACACGCGACACTCGACAATCTCGACACGCATATAAGCTCGACACGTATATAAGCTCGTCGCGCATATAAGCTCGACACATGACATAATCTCGTCAACTCGACATTTGTCTCGTCACGCGACAATCTCGACAACTCGACAATAGTCTCGACATTTGACAAAACAACAACACGACACTGGATACAAGCTCGACAACAACACTTGACAAATCTCGACACCAGCTCGACACACTGATACTAACAATCTCCCCGTTTTTAGCAACTTGTGATGAAAACACCTAACGGTTTTCAAACTCAGAATACTGTCATTATAAATATAACCTTGCAAGGCAATTCAGAGCAAATGAAAACATCCATCAAATGAAGTATGCAGATAATAACACAAATCAAAAATTCGAATGCACACACAACATAAGAAAGTTTAGTTCTTTCTCCCCCTCACTTCTTACTTATACCTTTGAGGAATAAGCAACAAAAAATAGTAACTAGTGAGAAAAACAGTTAAAGAGATAACAGTAATAATAAAAAAAATAAGATCAGAAAAAAAAGTTCTACAATAAGAACTCAGAGCAGCAACTCTGCTCTAACAACTCCTCACTCCTCACGCCTTTATCTCCCCCTTGATTTTAGCACAAGTGGCCAAAATTAACTAAGTCTGGGAGAATTGCGAACTGGTGGAGAAGTGGAACTGCCAGGGCGCTTTATGGGTCTGCGAGCAACAGATTTGAACCTACGCCTAGGAGTGAGGGTAGGTTGTTCAAAAGTTGTAGGAGCTGGATGTGCATCTGTATTATCAGAACAAGTAGCAGTTACTTCAGCTACAATGCTTCGAATCTCCCTCTCTATTCTTTCTGCACTGGTTTCTGTTGCCTGTGCATGCTGTTATATAGAGGGAACCAGTGGCTCATCGGCGGTAGGAGGTGGTGATTGAGTTGGTGGTGGAGAGGTATGAGGTTCTGCTTCTGCTGCTGCAGGGAGAGGGAAATCATGAGGATCTTCCTCAGCAAGTGGTGAAGGCTATTTCATTCCGGATTCTACTTGTGTTGGTTCATATGATACCACAGATTCATCTCTTAAAGTTGAAGCTGATAATTCGATTTTCTGCTTCTTCTTCACCACTTCAATTTTCTTCTTTCCCTTCCTTCTAAATCCCTTGTCAGAAGACTTGATTGTCCTTTCCTTCTACTTTAGTTCTACTATTCTGTCTGTCTTAACAGCAGATTGTGCAGCATGACTTGCTGCTTGCAGTTGTTCAGCTTCCTCAATCAGTGTTTCATCAGCCTCAGGTATCTCCTCAGTTGGTTTCTCAAGAACCACAGTTTCAGTCTCTACGTGCTGTGGCTCTACTGTAGTGCCAGAGTGTCCTGTAAACTTTGCTTCCAAAACAGATTGCTTGAGTTTAATTTCCTTCAAATCCTGTATAATTTCTGTCAAAGTAGAGTTGATCAACACAAGCTGTTCTCCAATAATTTTCATCTGATTTTTCCTAACTCTCTTTGGCTTCGATTCAGGTGCAGGTAAGTCAGATTTATCATGCAATCTTTGAAGAAATCCCTTGGTAATGGATTTAGACAGAATTTCTGTCTGTTCATTAGAACTCATAGGGATGTTATTCTGTGCAAGAATCCCTTGAATCAAACAGGGAAACACAAACAAGTAATAATTAGAGTGATAGGATCTAATCTGTATAATTGATCTATAGGCTAACAAACCAAAGTTAATTGGTCGATTGGTGCCTAAACAAAATAGAAGTTTCACTCTATCTTCCCGAACCTGATTTTGATAGGAAGAAGGAAGCCAATTAAACTGAGCTATCTTATACAACACTCTATATTTCTTCCTAAGGTATTGTCGGTCGATACCATCTCTTGGTTTTCATTCAATGTCTGTTCGACCAGTTAATTCTTTAACCACTTCAGCCATGCTATATTCCTCATCTAAAGAATGCATACTGCCTATTGGAATGTCCAGAAAAGTGTTTATGACATTTGGAGAGAATTTCACAAACTTTTCTTGACAATAAACTTTGTGTTAATGAAAACTTTTAGGATCATCAATGGCAGCAGAGATATTAGCATAAAATTCCTGAATCAAAGTTTTCACAGGGTGTAGGAAGTTTGATACCGTTCGAGTCCAGTAAATAGACTCAATCATCTCACTCAGGCCATATGTGTTGAAATCTGACAGTTTCACTGGCCTTTCCATCTGCAGTTTTCGCTGTGAAGTGTGTTTCACAAACTTCTGTTTGATAGCTGCTGTGAGGAATTTGTTGTACTTCGGGTTGACTTTATCCTTTATCTTTCTCATTGGCACTTACTCATCCTCACTGATGGCGGGATCAACGATGATCTCTATATGTGTGTGTTGTGTCAGAGATGACTGAATGCTGTCATTCTTATTGTAATTGGAACCGTTGGGGGAAGATGAAGAACTGGCTGTCTTTGTCGAGTTAGATGAGGTCGCCATTGATAGGGTTTGTAGTCTGCAACAAATTCTCAAAAAAACAGAGAAAGAGAGAAAGAAGACGAGGGACAGTGGAGAAGCTGTTGTTGAAGTATGGTATGAATAGAAAAAGCTCTAAACCGATTTTGAAATATACTCGGCTTTTAAAAATAATTTTGTTTTTAACAAAATTTAATGTAAAATCTATTTCCAAAACCGTTTCATAACTTCCATTAAAAGACAGCAATTCAAATTTGATTCCAATTTGAATAAGGAATTCTAATAGAATTAGGATTCCCGCCACTGAAACCTCTCCCCCTCAATTCAATAATGATGACATGGCATTTTTGACACATGGACACACAAGTAACTTAAATTTCGGATAAGCACAAAGGACATTGTTATGAAAAACGTAATAGAACACAGTTAACAATAACATAACAGTAATATTTGAATTATCATATGAATCATTGTAAGAAAGCATATTTCAAAGCTATGTAATTTTCACATGAAAGCTATTTTTCTTCTTGATTCAATTGAGTGATCAACTTGAGCATGCTTCTTACACACACAAAAATTGATTTCAATGTGAATTTTTCTAGATTAATACAGTAGTTTTCACACAATATAGAGGTAGCCCTTTTCATGTGAGTGGATGACCTCAATATATTTCCTAGATACCCTGAGGTTACTCTCAATGATGGCTTTCACACATCATATATTGGTAGCCCTCTCTGTATTTTTTATTTTAAATCAGTATCTTATTATATACACAAATTTTATATCATAGCTCACATATGCTAATTTAGAAGAAAACTTATGATGCTATAGATATGACTAATATAACAACACACTGTGTTCATTCATATAATTAACAGATACCTAAGGCTTTTCTTAGATTTTCAAATCTTGTTGTATCCAATGTCTTAGTGAATAAGTCAGCCAATTGCTATCAGTGGAGATGTGTTCAATGTGTATCACCTTAGATTCTACTAGTTCTCTTATAAAATGGTATCTAAAATCAATGTGTTTTGTTCTAGAATGCTGAACAGAATTTTTGAAAATATTTATAGCACTAGTATTATCACAAAACACAGTTATAAGCTTTTGTTCAATACCATAATCACTCAACATTTACTTCATCCACAATAGTTGCTTGCAACAACTCCCTACTGCTATGTATTCGGCTTCAGCTGTCGACAAAGAAATAGAATTCTGCTTTTTGCTGTGCTATGAAACTAAGTTAGTAACAAGATAAAAACAACCTCCCGAAGTGCTTTTTCGTTCATCTGTATTTTCTGCCCAATCAACATCACTAAACCCCTACAAGATAATCATTTGTATCTTTAGAAAACCATATTCCATAATCATGTGTTCCATGAACATACCTAATGATTCTCTTAGCGACTGCAAGATGTGATTCCTTTGGATTTGCTTGAAATCTTGCGCATAATCCTACACTAAAGCACAAGTCCAGTCTACTTGCTGTGAGGTATAGCAAGCTGCCAATAATACTTCTGTACAAACTTGCATCAACATCTTTCCCTGTATTGTCTTTTGAAAGTTTTAGATTAGTACTGATAGGAGTTTTCATAGGTTTTGCATTTTCAAGCCCAAATTTCTTTACAAGATTTTTAGCATATTTTGATTGAGATATGAATATCCCATCATTCATTTGCTTAACCTGTAGTCCAAGAAAGTGTTGATCCAGGTATGGCAACCCAAGAGGGGGGTGAATTGGGTTTTTATTTATCAAAATGGATTTGTAAAACTTTTCTTGAAAGATCAAAATTAGTTTACTCTTTCTTTGAGAATGAAGGTGAAGAAGATGAAATTAAAAGTTATCAAATATGTAATCAAGAGAATAATAATAATGAACAATCACAAGTACAAGTAAATGCAAAGAGTATAGAGATAGAGAGAGTGCAAACTCGATGTACGTGGTTCGGCAAACCTTGCCTACGTCCACGGGCTCCTAGCTCCACGAGCTAAGCTTTCCACTAAGTTGTAGAAATCTTTACAACTTGCTTGATGAACAAACTCACCAAGACTTTTTCCTTCAACTCTTGATAACACCACACCAAGAGTTCTTCTTGATGAACAACCTCACCAAGGCAACTTCCTTCAACTCTTGATAACACCACAACAAGAGTTCTTCTTGATGAACAACCTCACCAAGGCAACTTTCTTCAACCCTTGATAACACCACACCAAGAGTTCTTCTTGATGAACAACCTCACCAAGGCAACTTTCCTCAACTCTTGATAACACACAACAAGAGTTCTCTCAAGGATAACTATTATCCTTTACAATAATATCTCACTCTCACCACAATAAAAGAACAAAGATAATTTTTACAACAAAAGTATAACTCTCTTCAAAGAGTAGATAAAGAATATAAAAGCTCTCTAGACTTGATATTTTTCTTGTTTTTTTGCTTGATAAATGCTTCTCTTGCTCTTGTCTTTCTGAATGCATGCAAGGGAGAAGGGCTCCTTTTATAGGCAAATAGGATGAACTTAATCAAGTGAAGACACCAACTCCAAATTTTCTGCCCACCATAAAAACCGTAATCTTGTCTTTCATTTTTGTCAATGTTCCGTTTGAAATTTGAAAATCTGCAAAACATAAAAGTTTTGCATATTTGAATAAGATTTCCAACGCATTAAGAATCAAGTCATTTGGATATTTGTAGCTCAAGATATGGTCAAAACACCATTCGGTGCTCATGTGACTTGATTTTTCTTTCTTGTTTTAGTCCACCAAATTGAATGATAATTCTGTCAGCCTTTCGTTTAAAATTTGAACATGAAAGATCTGCATATTTGAATAATCTTTCCAAAATATTAAGAATCAAAGCATTTGGATATCTCTATCTTAAGATATGGCCAAAACACCATTCGGTGCTCATGTGAGTTGATTTTTCTTCTTTGTGTCAGTCCACCGAATTGCATGTCAATTATGTCGGCCTTCTGTTTGAAATTTGAATTTTTTTTAAAACATATGAAATGTTCTTCATTAAGTCATCTTTCCAATGCCGCAAGAATCAAGTCATTTTGATTTTTCTAGCTCAAGATATGTCCAAAGGAGTATTCGGTGCTCATGTCAGCTGCTTCCATTTGTCTTTCAACTTGCATGATGATTTGGACACCTTGCACTTGAAATTTGAATTTCATTAAAACATATGAAATGTTATAAATTGAGTAAGCTTTCCAAAGGCTCAAGAATCACGTCATTTGGATATTTGTAGAGATATATATGACCAATTGATTAAACATTGCTCATGTGTCACATTCCTTGAGTCAATCCTTGTTCTTAAACTTTGGTGCCTTTAACATATAGTCTTCTCCTTAGCTTCAACACTTCAGTTTAATAAGCCTTTTCTTGTTTTTACAATTATTTCAATGATATTACTCTTGCACATAAATAAACCTGTCTCTTATACACATCTAGATGTGTATAAGAGACAGGTATTGTTATCATCAAAATTATCATGTAGCCTTTAGGGCTAACATCTCCCCCTTTTTGATGATGACAAACATTGATTTCTTTAAATATAATCCTAAAATCAAGAATGAAAATAAATCAATAATATCAAAAAAAAATGGCAACTTGTTATGATATACGCATCCACCTATTTCTCCCCCCTTTTGTTATCATCACAAAAATGTAATCCAATTACTACTCCCCTAATATATTCTCAACCTTAACATATGCTATCATATTAAAGCAAAATTAAGACATATCCAACATGCCTAATTCTCTTCTATTATGCTAAATCTATCTTGACTAAGGGGTTTAGTAAATATATCGGCTAATTGTTTCTCGGTGGGAACAAATTCTAAAGAAATATTACCTTTTTGCACATGATCTCTAATAAAATGATGTCTAATCTCTATATGCTTAGTCCTAGAGTGTTGTATTGGATTTTTTTGAAATGTTGATGGCACTTGTATTGTCACATTTGATGGGAATATGATCAAATACCACACCATAATCTTTTAAAATTTGTTTCATCCAAAGAGATTGTGCACAACACTTCCTACTGCAATATACTCGGCTTCCGCGGTTGATAATGCAACAGAATTTTGTTTTCTACTAAACCATGAGACTAATGCATGTCCTAGAAAATGGCAAGAGCCACTAGTGCTCTTTCTATCAAGAAGACTTCCAGCAAAGTCCGCATCCGAATAACTAATTAGATTCAAAATTATCACACTTAGGATACCAAAGACCTAGATTTATTGTTCCAAGAAGATATCTAAATATCCTTTTGACAGCTTTAAGGTGAGATTCCTTTGGACAAGATTGAAATCTAGCACACATACACACACTAAACATAATATCAGGTCTACTAGCAATTAAATACAAAAGAGAGCCAATCATACCTCGATATTTTGTTACCTCAACATCTTTTCCTTTCTCATCTTTGTCAAGCTTGGTTAATGTACCCATAGTTGTGTTATATGTCCTTGAATTATCCATGCCAAACTTCTTGAGAAGATCTCTTGTGTATTTAGCTTGTTTTATGAAGATCCCATCCATTGATTGCTTGATTTGAAGTCCAAGGAAGAAATTTAATTCTCCCATTAAGCTCATTTCAAATTCTTGTTGCATGCACTTGGAAAATTTCTCACACATAGAGACATTAGTAGCACCAAATATAATATCATCAACATAGATTTGAACAATTAATAAATCATCATTTTTTGGTTTAACAAAAAGAGTAGTATCAACTTTTTTCATTTCGAAAACATTATCAATGAGAAATTTGCTCAATCTATCATACCATGCTCTTGGTGCTTGTTTCAAGCCATAAAGTGCCTTTTTGAGTTTGAAAACATGGTTTGGAAAATCATGATTTTGAAAACCAAGAGGTTTCTCTACATATACTTCCTCCATAATGTAACCATTCAAAAATGCACTTTTGACATCCATTTGATATAATGTAAAATTTTTATAACATGCAAATGCATACAACATTCTAATCGATTCTAATCTAGCAACCGGTGCAAAGGTTTCCTCATAATCAATACCTTCTTCTTGATTGTATCCTTGAGCAACAAGTCTAGCTTTGTTTCTAATAATGGTGCCATTTTTATCTACTTTATTTCTAAAAATCCATTTAGTGCCTATAATAGAATGATTTTTAGGTCTAGGGACTAATTCCCAAATTTGATTTCTCTCAAATTGATTCAATTCTTCTTGCATAGCCAAAATCCAACTTTTGTCATTTTCGGCTTCTTTAAAAGATTTTGGTTCAAATTGAGAGACAAAATTGATGCTTCGACCTAGCAAGTATACTAGTCGCACAAGTAATAAAATGATAAGTAAGATATCGTTCCCACGAGGATTGATTCTAATTGAATTTGTTATTTCCAGCAAACAATAAACTAAACAGGGGGGGGAATTTTGTTGAATGCTTTACTAAATGAAATAAGAATGCAAGTAAAGAATAACAAAACAGAAAGTAAATTTGAATGAAAAATCAATGGGAGACACTTGGTTAAGAGTTCATTCTCTGCCACAAGATATAAATTTGTGAATTAACATAGAATTATCATCCAATTACAGCATTGAATTTATCAACCGTAGATAACAACAAGCTCTGTTATCCCAATCTTTCCTTACTTTGTTGTTAAATAAAAGAGGCTCTTTATTTAATCTCTATCTATTAAACAACCTAGAACAAGCTCTCTAAATTTAATTCAATGGATGCATTACGATAAGAAAGATAGGTTGATCTAAGCAATAAACACACAAGCTCGGATTATTTAACTTAGGTTGTATTCTCCAATTGCAATCTCTGATCACAATTTTGCTACTAATGATTAGAATTCAAGACAATTACGGATCAAGATTTCTAGTCTAGCAATAGACAATATCCAGATTATATTCAGTTGGCCACCCAAATAAAATCCAGCAAGCAATCATAAGCATTAAACATGGGAAAATACAAGCAACTTCAATTAGAGAATTGGATAACAACTTCTTGCACAATCAACTCACAAAAACCATATCAAGGGCCTTGAAATCACCCTCAACCAATTCAGATTCAGTTACACATGTTTAAGAACGTGGTAAATACAATACAACATGGAGACATTCCAGAAAATGAAAAGGAAGGGAAAAAACTTAGCAAATTTGATATAATTCTCTTTGGATTGTAGTTCTTCCTCTTTCCAAGCTTCCTTTCTCCTTCAAGAACTCCAAGAGATGAAAGAATTCCAGAGCTGCAGCCTCCACCACGCTCTCCCCTCTTCCAGTTATGAAAATAAAACCCTAAAATGTGTTTAAATACTCTGCTACAGTGACTTGCTACAGTGCCCCGTATTATCCATGCTACAATGGCTTGTGGATTTCTATACATCTCACACTGTTTTGATTACAACTTTTGGTACACTGAATGGATTTATAAACCGTAAATTTATCCAGAAAATAGACTTCGAGAGCTTTCCAACGGTATATAACATGTCATCGGGTTCATTGTATATCAATACAATTAAATCCGAGAAGATCACTGACTAGCAGAGGTGAAAATGAAGGGTTTTACTCCATTTTTGTTCAAGTTGCTCCAAAACTCCTACAAACATCAAAACCACACAAAAACATAAAAATACCACGGAATATAGCAAAGAAACATGGACGAATTGATATAAAAGTAATACATAAATAGACACCTATCAAAAAGCAAAATGATTATAAAAGTTCTTAAAAGAAGATCTAGTTTTCATACCTTGTGATGGTTCACCAATAATGAGATCTTTAGGGTGAGCTTTTGCATACCTCCATTCCTTTGGTAATTCTTGGGAAGAATCATTTACTTCCACAAGCTTTTCTTGTTGAAGTTGTAATTCATCTTGGCTCGTTTCATCAAGCCTTTATTCCTTGATTTGCCTTTCTACCTCAACAATATCATCATCCAAATTCTTTGAAGAAATAACATTAGTTTTATCAAATTCAACATGCATAGATTCTTCAATAGTAAGAGTCTTTTTGTTAAAAACTCTATATGCTTTACTATGGTTGGAGTAGCCAACAAAAATTCCAACATCTGCTTTTGCATCAAATTTTCCAAGGTTATCCTTGGTGTTTAAAATAAAACATTTACATCCAAAAACTTTAAAAATCCAATGTTGGGTTTTCTTCCTTTCCAAAGTTCATAAGGAGTTTTCTTTATTAAAGCTCTAATATGGACTCTATTGATTATAAAGCATGCGGTATTAACAGCTTCGGCCCAAAAATATTTTGACAAATTATTTTCAAGTAACATGGTCCTAGCCATTTCTTGGATAGTCCTATTTTTCCTCTCAACAACACCATTTTGTTGTGGAGTTCTGGTGAGGAAAAGTATGTTCAAACCTTTTCATCACAAAGATTTTCAATGCAACATTGTCCTACTTCCGCACCATGTCACTCCTAATGGACACAATAGAATATCCTTTTTGATTTTGGACTCTTTTTGTAAATTTTGAAAAAGCTTGTATGGCCTCATTTTTAGTTTTTAAGAATAATACCCAAGTGAATCTTGAATAATCATCCACATTAACAAAAACATAATACTTTCCACCAAGGTTTTGAGTTCTTGATGGTCCAAATAAATCCAAATGAAGTAATCGTAGAGGTTTATTTGTTGAAATAAATTTCTTTTGTTTAAAAGAAGTTCTCACTTGTTTTCCAAATTGAAAAGCATCACAAATCTTATCCTTTTCAAATTTTATTTTTGGAAGACCATCAACTAAATCATTTTTAGAAATTTTTGAAATTGGGTCCATGCTAGCATGACCTAACCTTCTATGCCATAACCAAGCATCATGATTAACAATGAAACAATTTTCTACATAAGCATTAACATCAATATCAATTGTATAAATATTACCACATCTATTACCAACAAATAATGTCTTATTGTTACTAACATCCTTAATGACACATCTATTAGATTCAAAAGCAACAAAATATC
>SNVD02012025.1:0-60542 GCA_013180625.2 Boswellia sacra
TCAAACACCACCTTGATGTAATATTTTAATTGAGTTATTTACACATTGATCATTCCGTGCTACAAATAACTTTTAGTGTGATATTACTGCTTATTAGATATAATCATTCGGATTTGTCCAAAAGCTTCTTTGTTAAACGGATAATATTTTGTTATAATCAAACTAGGATTTGTAGGAATGAAATAGAGAATAAGATCTATTATTATCTTCTCCCCAGAAAAAAGAAAATTGGATTTACCTAGTCTAGTCAGTAATAACATTGCTTTGATAACCTTGATTTCATGATTTTGGTTGGTTGAATTTGTATAGGTTAGAAATATTTTATTAAATTGAGCAAGTTGCTTAGTAATATTATATCAAAATTTGCAATTCATGTGACATGGGCACATGATATTGCCAAGAAAAGTGCTACTCCCATTACAATTCATGTGAGAATGACTATGTGCCGACTCATTGTAAGCCGCTAATTGAGAACGTAGCGATCGCCCACGTGAATGATACTAACACCTGCTCAGAAAATTAAACGATCATCGTCATCTTTGCCCATCAACATTTATACAATATCAGAATAAAAGTCAAGAACAAAGTGAAGCTCTACTCTGAGTTGTTTTGTTTGTCTCTCCTGCAACATATATGAAATACATTTTATTATGTGTCATCTGCTAGTTGTTCTAGTGGGCGACAAGTGGTAAATAATTTGATAAGGATACTTAAAATCTCCCTTCCAATCGTCATGTGATCATTAAACCTGCATAATTAATTATATAACTTAGTTCCATTTAGATTCAGCTTTATTTACAAGTTTGGGTACGCTTAAGTGACCCGACCCGCCCCTAGCTGACACGGCAAATCATGCCTAAGAACTTGTTCACTTAAGAGAAACGATCCTTAATTAACTATTTTCCCACACTTTTTGCTCTGCCACTTTGAAAAAAAAAAAAAAAATGGCAGAGCAAAAAGTGTGGGAAAATAGTTAATTAAGGATCGTTCTCTTAGTGAACAGTTTTAGGCATGATTTGCCCGTGTAGCTAGGGGCGGGTCGTGTCAATTTGGTATCAGAGCCTAGGTTATAGATTCTGATTTTTTTATGACTTGTGAAAGTAGTTTTCAGCATTGATATGTAAAGTATTATTTTTAAAGATAAGTATGCATCGTTGTGGCCTTTGTACGAGACTTATAAAGAGTAGAAAGCACCTCCTGTATTGTAAGTATCCCTAGTATGAAGTAGTGATAAGAGTTCTAAGCGATTGTTAGCGCTCAGAAAAGGATTAAGTAATTGTATCTCTAAAAATAGTTATTCTTCAGTACATCCTTGATGCTCGTATATTCAGCACGAGTATGCTTCACTCGTTTCATATTTGACCACGAAGCTAACATGGTTGGAAGTAGTTTGACTTACGAGAATGGCTTATGTGAATTACTGAAAGGAAGTATGAGCTTAATAACCATGTTTAATTCAACTACGATTATAATTTCGAGGACGAAATTTTTTTTTAGGGGGGTAGTGTTGTAATGCCCATTGGGCTATTGGGCTTGAAGAAGGCCCAGCCCAGCCCATTTTTAATAAAAATAAATAATAAATAATAATAATAGGAACAGGAAGGAGAGGAGCAATCGGGAGAGAGAGGAAGATTTTCACTATTCACGCCGGTTACTGTTCACCGTCGTCTTTGACCGGCGATTCCGGCCGTTTTCCGACGAGTCTCCAACCCTACGATATATCATTTTGAAGCTTGTAATGTCCTCTTTCCATCCATATATGTGTTGTCCTTGGGTTCTTCACCGTTTTTGCGGATCGAAGCATGGAAGCCGACGGCTTCCTATGCGTTTTCCGGCCAAAATCCGGTGAGTTACCGGTAAATCTTTACATTAAATTAAAGCTTGTTCCATGCTCTTTCTAACCATACCAATTTTGTTACATGTTGATATGCGAATTTTACAAATCGGAGAGAAACGAAATTCGGTCACTATTCACTCGCCGGCGACGACTTTCCGGCGATATTTCCGGTTATGATTTCCGACCATCAAATAATTCTCATAACATTATTCATCCATAAAAGAGCTTAACTTCAGTGAGTGGATTATGTTTCGAGAATTTTATATTATATTAAAGTGTATTAAATTTATGGTTTTTCATATAATTTAAATTATTAGTTTAATTAATTGAGTTATATTAAATGTTTTAGAATAGATAATAATGATTTATGTATTTTGAAAATAAATGTGTATAAATATTAAATTTTAGATAGAAGTGATAGCTATGGGTAGTGCTAATAGATTAGTTTTTGAATATATATAGTAAGCTTTATTTTAATAAGTTAGGATACAATAGAAAAATGAATCGAAAGTGGAAGTTGTAGAATGAATATATTTTATATGTTAATTGAAAGTAGAAAGTTTTTGTTTGTTATTGGGAAATAGACATTTATAATTAAACGAATTTGTATAGAAAAATTGAGGTATTTAATTATTTTCCTTAAATAAATACATATGTTGAAGAAATGGTGTTTTTGATTTATAAAATGATGAGTGATTTTATATTCAGAATAATAGTAAATTAAAAAGAAAAAGAGAAAGAAAAAGTTTTGAAATTTTGAATTTAATTCTGCAAGGGTGATAATGTTAAATTCTAAAACTGCTCAGCAGTAGGGGTTGAATTATAAATTTAGAAACCTGTTACTGAATTTGCAAGGACCTGAATGCAAAATTCTAAAAATTTTAGGATAGTCAAAAAGATTTTAGTTAAATCATGATATTTAAGAATATGGAAATCTTTGAAATTCTAAATTAAAATTTTTGGGAATTAGTTAAATTTTGAAGTATAATTATGCGAAAGAATGTTATATAGAATGTTATATGCAAAGTATGAGATTTTGAGATAAAAATATAAATTATGGTTTATAGTGAGATGAAAAGTATTTTATTTTATGAATATTTTAGAAAGTTTTGGAAAGAGTAGAAAATTTATTTTTCTGGATAATTAGAAATATATTTTAGTATTTACTTAGTTATGTTTATTTAGCATTTTATAGAATTTCTGAGAACCTTAGCGAATTTAAAAGAATTCAAGTTAGTTCTTTTGTATTTCTCGTGGGTGGATAGATCTATTTGTTATATCTGCTTTCAATTATTAAGATATTTCAAAGCTAGTTTTCAAAATAGTTGTAGACATAAATTTTAGTTTAAAAATTAAATTAGTTTTTGAATAAAGATATAGCACTTTGAAAGAAAGATTCATATTTTATATATGAATTGTTTTCTATATTATTATAGATGCATATTCTATCATTTTATAGAAAGTGGAAAAACAGAACAATTATGATCATATTTTTTTTATATAGTAATTTGATTTCGAGGATTTCTCAAAGTATTTGCAGTTATTCTTTTAAACAGTTATTATGGATTTTCAAGGATTTGGATGTTATGAGTTTCAGCTTACATAAGTTTTACAGATTTTGATAAATCTGCTTGAGAAGCAATGATTTAGCATATGAAGCAAATTTTAAAAAGAAATCAGTTTTAGCAAAAAGAAGAAAGTTTAATTATATTATACTAAGCTAGTACCCAACTCACTTAGACAGTGAGACAGCAGATTTCAGATAGAAAGATAGAGGCCTTTGGGGCCCGTTCAGGTACACATAGAGGCTTTGGGCCGTGTGATCTGGACGCTTTAGCCCTTTGGGGGCAGTTCTACGCATGCGTATGACCAGATAGCAGGCCTGTGCGATGTTAGATCTCGCCAGGTACAGATAGCTCTGCCTGCGTGATGTAGATCTCACCAGGTATGAGGAGATTCAGATAGCAGGCCTGTGCGATGTTAGATCTCGCCAGGTACAGATAGCTCTGCCTGCGTGATGTAGATCTCACCAGGTATGAGAAAATTCAGATAGCTCTGCCTGTGCGATGTTAGATCTCGCCAGGCAGGATCAGACAGTTTCAGGGGTACTTGTTTAGTATAATGAAAAGAGTTTTGAATATGTTTATATGATTTAGTTTGAGAAAGAAGCATTATCCGTAAAGTTTCTTTTGGAAAGAAGATTTTAAAGAAATTATGTTTTGTTTATTAAATAACTGAAGCGATGATTTTAGCATATCATCATGAGTTTTATTTTATGAGATTGAGAAAATATGCATTCTTGCCACTGCTTTTAAAGAATATAGAACCAAGCAATTTTATTTGAAGATTTATAATCAAAAGTTATTTGTTTTGAAGATTCTATAAGATATTTGATGATATTTTGGCAAGTACGATAGATTTTTCTTAAGTATAAATATGATATGAGTTTTCTAGTTAGAAATATATTATATGATTTTATTATGAGATAGTTATAGTCATGCAATTTATGATTTATTTAGAGAATAAATTTAACAAGTGATTGAGTATATGATGAGAGGAATGTTATTTAAAAGTCCTATGTTATTTTATTTCTTTTGGCATCTGTTTATATGTTTTTTTTTTTTTATAGAAAAGAAAGAGATATAGTGATATATTTTGCAGTGTATACGAGATTAAATAAGGGTTCAACGTAAAGGTACGCAACTGATTTGCTTATATGGTTTAAGAATATTAAGTTATTTAGGTAAGTAAGTTGAAGAATTATATAAAGTATTTTCTTTACAGAGAGTTAATAAATTTTTACAGTTGTATTATAAGAATGAAGTTAATAAAGAGAGTTGAGAAGAAATAGTCGTTTGTACGTTATTTTGGAAAGAAGAGTATACTGATTCCCTCTTTAAAAGTAATTATACCTTGTATTTTGTTTCCAGAAAAATGAGATTTTAGTACACAAAGCTTTATTCAAGAAATGAGTTGTAGGAAATAAAGAAAGTAATATTTTATGTAATAAAATTGGTCCGCTCACTGAGCCTTTAGCTCACTCTTTTCCTATTCTTTTTCCCAACCAGGTGCTACAGGTTTGGTGCTAAGCTGTCTCTGATGCTAAGGAAGGCCACACGATGTATAATAATTTTTCATGCATTGAAAGTATTTCATTTTTTTAGATATGGTATAAGCTTTTAAATATTAAGTATGTTGAATATGATTTATTTATCTTTTAATATGTTGTGGTTGATAAAGACGAAAGTTTCAAAAGAAGTTGGGATGAGGAATAGTTTAGAAGTGTATAAATGTGTGTTTTTGCATGGGGTTTTCTTCAAATTATAGGGGAAACTCTGCCGGTTTTTCATTAAAATTTTCAGAGCATTTTTCTTAGTATTTTACATAAAAGACTTGAACTAGAAGTAAATTTTTATGAATAGTTTTTTTTTTTCAAAGTGGCAGAGCAAAAAGTGTGGGAAAATAGTTAATTAAGGATCGTTCTCTTAGTGAACAGTTTTAGGCATGATTTGCCCGTGTAGCTA
The DNA here is from genome assembly GCA_013180625.2 of Boswellia sacra. Classification (NCBI taxonomy): domain Eukaryota; kingdom Viridiplantae; phylum Streptophyta; class Magnoliopsida; order Sapindales; family Burseraceae; genus Boswellia; species Boswellia sacra. The sequence goes on from SNVD02012025.1 coordinate 5,362, forward strand.
GGGGCGGGTCGTGTCATAAAGCTTTAGGAATCTGATAGCCCAAAGTCAATTTATTGGCTTTATTTTTCATTTAATTTAATTACACGATTTTAAAATAATTTGAAATGATTATCACGTTTATCTTGAAATATATATGTCAACTATTTTTCTATTAATTTTTAAAACATCTTTTATCAATATATATATATATATATATATATATATATATATATATATTGATAAGTTATTAGTCATTGAATATAATATTAAGTAATTTGTATGATGAAACTATTCACTAAAAATTCATAATTCCGATTAAACCTTGTTTATGATGAATTATCAATGACAAAACTATTGGTATTGACGTTTCTTGATCTTAAAAAGATTAAAATAAAGCTAGTATAAGTCGTGTCGAATCATGAAACGATCTCTCATAACCACCGAACCCAATTTTTAGTCATATATATCAAAATGTTATAATATACATAATATAAACTCCACACAAGATAAAATGAAATAAATAGTTTCATCCAACAATTTCTTGTTTCAAAAAAAAAAAAAGAGTAATCTATTGTCATCCTCTGTTTGTTTGGGGCCTTTGACTATATGTTTCGTTTGTTTTGTTTGAGACCTTTGGACTTTGTTTTTTCTTTTTGAACTTGTGAGTACTAGATACTCTTCTTGGGATATACCCATCGTATCTTGTACTTTTGTTTTTTTATGTAAATAGTAATTTTTCCAAAAAAACAAAAAAAAAAAAACAATTCAAAATCATGTATTGGGTTATTGTGGTTAGATAACTGTCAAATTTCCATGGCTATATATGTATACTCAAATTAATTATATATATCAACATGGAGTTATCTTCTTATCATCTTTCATTGGAAAATGTTCATATATTGTTTAACACCTATCAACCATATATTAAAGAGATGGCTATACATGTAATCTTTTTTAAGATAAAAACCATAATTTGAAAGTAATAATAGATGTAAGAATATCAACTAATTAAAACCTAAATTCCCAACAAACTTGTTAGGATAAACAATATATGTTGTTGTTTGTTAGAAGACGAAACCCATAACTCCAATAATTTAGATGTACAACAACGTGGTCTGCAAATTGTAACCATTAAAACGGATCAGATTCTGATATAACAAGCCATCAATCATCAACCATAAACACCAATTATTGCTACATTAAAATTAATCACAAATTCGATTGGATCCTAAAGGTTGTAATTATATATAGGTCATTATCCAAATGTTGTGTGGATAGATATTATCATCATCCAATAATTCCAATACTTGTTTCTTGGTCAATGTTGCAATGGTTATAACAATCCAAAATATAATGCATTATCTCTCATTATTCAGTGCCGTCAATGTTCATATAACTTCTAGTAAAAGTTTTATCAACCAAATAGTGTAAGGTTCCAACTATATATATTCTCTCAAAAAACAAGAAAATATTAAAGCTCGATAATTAACCCCAATAATTACATAACTTAATTGCATTTAGATTAATTCAACCTTGATTTTGTATTGTAACCGTGGCAAGTTTGGGTGTGCTTAAAGCTTTGAGAATGCGAGTCAAAGTCTATTATTGACTTTATTTATTTTTCATTTTAGTATACTATTTTAAAATAATTGAAATGATTATCACGTTTTTCTGGAAATATATATGTCGACTATTTTTTATTAATTTTTAAAACATGTTATATATATACTCTCCTAAAATATTTAAATTATTCAAAATTGCTTTTTATACATGTTTAATGTTGCTCATTAGAAACCAATAACTCCAATTAAACCTTATTTATGATGCATTATCAATCAAGAAACTAATAGTATTAAAGTTTCTTGATCGTGAAAGCTTAAAATAAGGCTAGTATAACTCATATGAAATGATCCACCATAATTATCCACCGAACCTAATTTTTGGTTAAACCTAATCACAAATTTGATTGAATCCTTAAAAATTATCAAAATGTTATAACATGGATAATTTATCATGCACAAAATAAAAAATAGTCTCATCCAACATGTTCTTGTTTCAACAAAAGGAGGAGCAATTACCAGACAAACGATTTTGTACAATTATAACAAGCAAACTATTCCAAATCATGTATTGGCATATATAATATAATATATTGTTAGATAATTATCAATTTTCGTTTTTATACTCTTAAAAATATAAGTAATTATAAATTTAAGAACACCAAAAAAAAACCTAAATTTCCAACAAACTTTTAGAAAATAAAAAAGTTTGTTAGGACGAACAATATATGTTGTTGCTCATTAGAAAATGAAACTGCAACTGCAACGATTTAGGTGTCCACAACAACGGCAACTTGTTCTGCAAATTGTAACTATGTATCCATTAAAATGGATAAGACTGCGATGGAGCAAGTCATCAATCATCAACAGGAACCACAATTATTGCTTAAATTAATAAATCAACCAAAAAAAGGTAAAGAAAATGATATTTGAAAAAAAAATTGATTATCACATCCACTAAAATCGAATTAACGAAATATCACACTTTTATCCACAATAATTAAATTATTTCTGATTTTTTTAAATGTTGCATTTTTACCGCAAATGAAATGATAGACGGGTTAGATCACGTATTCACAATTCACGAAGCTTCGCCTCCACTCGCATCAACGATTCAGATTCAGTGGTGGCCCACCATCCTAAATCCAAAGTCAACTAAAAACCAAATCAAGAATCCTCCACAGATCCTCACATGATCCCTCACACACGTGTTAAGTCCTGACAGACGTGACACTGTTCAACGTCCCACCTAACCCACAGCACGCCACGTGTCAGCCTCGTCTTCCACTCTTCCTTCAACTTAGGTCCTTCCGTGGACGTCAAAGCAGCCTTAGAAAACAAAAAGACAACACCCGTAGCATGTCTTGAGCCGAAAGCGCACGACACGTGACAACGTCGCTTTAGCAAACGTGTCGCCACATCATCCGTTCCCCCTCCCATATCCTTTTTAACGTTTAACCATAACCCCTATAAAACAAACAAGCGCGTTAGCTAATAGCCAGCGTTGTCCCTATGGGGGTCCCTTCACGCGGATCATCTCATCCCTCCCCTTCCCATCTTCTTTTAACTTTCAACCACAAACCATTTAAAACAAATAAGCGCGTTTGCTAATAACCAGCCTTGCTACTGTGGGGTCCCTTCATGCGTATCATCTCATCCATCTCACCGTCCAGCGTCACATGCATCGAGACATCGTAGCCGTCGCCTGCTCAGCCTCGCTCCTCGCGCCACGTATAATCCTCTACACGCGTCGCGAATTTAACGGCTAATCAAAAATTATTTTAATCTTATCCGAATCGCCAGCCCTATAAATACTCGTCAGCCCCACCCCACATCTTAGAATTTAAAATCCAAAACTTCAGAGGCCGCAAGGAGAAGGAAACTTTTCTCATTTTAAAGCAAAGCAAAAAAAGCTACGTAACTTTCTCACTTATTTTCTAGGGAAAATCCACTAAGATTTTTTTTTTTTTTTTTAAATATGGCTCTGAATCTAACACACCAGATCGGTGCACTCGCTGGAACTCCGATAGCGATGGAAACGTGTGCGGTTTCTGGCGAGTCGACGTCGACGGTGAATGCTTCAGCGGTTTGGAAGCCAATCGCGACGAATTTATGCTGCAAGATTCAGAAACCGGACATGATCGAATCGATATCGCCACCGATAAGCCCGTGCCGGTCGCCGGTACTGAACAACATCCGAGCAGATCTGTCAGTGGCGTGCCGAGCGTTCGTGACGGAATCGACGAGTCCGGTGGCGGAGGTGGAGGAGTTTAGTGAGCTGTACAGGCAGGGCGGAGTGCGGGAGAAAGGGAAGGGAGTGCCGGTGTTCGTGATGATGCCGTTGGACAGCGTGACAATGTCGAACGGGGTGAACAGGCGGAAGGCGATGGACGCGAGTTTGAGGGCGTTGAAGAGCGCGGGAGTGGAGGGGATCATGATCGACGTGTGGTGGGGCCTGGTGGAGAGGGAGCAGCCGGGCCAGTACAAATGGGGTGGATATAATGAGCTCCTGGAGATGGCTAAACGACACGGACTTAAGGTTCAGGCAGTGATGTCGTTTCACCAGTGTGGCGGCAACGTCGGTGACTCCGTCACGTGAGTATAATTACATTCCATACTTTCTCTTTCTTTCTTTCTTTCTTTCTTTGTGGAGCTGTTTTCGCGTTTTTGTTTTAGCTTTTGTTTCTGTCCATGTTTGTCGTTTCTGTTGTGCTACGCGCTATCTAGCTGCGTGTGGCGTCGGTTCGTGTTTGGAAAGTGGAGTGACTTTTCTTTGTTTTTGGAAATTTCCAGATCTCGATAAGAAGATGACACCTGATACTCTGATAGACAGATAGAGCCATAGGCCCGTAGCGTAACAGCAAAGAGATAGTACTAGGAAATTACGTAATGTAAATAATATGCAAAGTTCTTTATTTATTATGATTATTATTATCTTTGATTATATATAATTGATCCAATGAAAGTTATGGTTGAAGCTAGGATGGAGAAATGAAATGGATGATTGGTGGGTGTTTTAAGAGTTGGATCAATTTAGTGTAGGGGAAAATGATTTATAAAGTTGTTTGTTTGACGCAAGATCCTATTATAGAAAAAATCTTATGATTGTGTAACATATGGCATAGGCAATGGTGGGGTTCATGCTCTCTATTAGTGTGAATGGTAAAAAATTGGAACTTTCAAATGAAGAAATCTAATGTCAGAAAATAGGGGTTGCTGGGAGATTGTCTACCCATGCCGATCTGCTGACTATCACTTGCCTATGTGAGCTTTTACCAATTGAAGCATTAAATTTCACCTTTTGTGACCTAGATTTAGTATTGCTATTGTTTGATCTTTCTAGGCTTCTCGAGATATGGTGGCATTTATTATATTCATGGGGACTGAGACTCTTGAGAGCCCTTAGGTGGCCATGAAATGCTTGATGCTGTAGGATTAATAAAATAGTAGTTGTGAATACTATTCTCATTAATTTGTTTCTTGTGTGCAGTATACCTCTACCCAAGTGGGTTGTAGAAGAAATTGAGAAAGATCCAGATCTTGCATACACTGATCAGTGGGGAAGAAGAAATTATGAATATGTTTCGCTCGGCTGTGATACCCTGCCAGTCCTTAAGGGTCGAACACCTGTTCAGTGTTACGCTGCTTTCATGCGTGCCTTCCGAGACAACTTTAAACACCTTCTTGGTGAAACCATAGTGGTATATGTCCTTCTGAGGCTTTTTAATTTAACGCTCTCAAATGTCGGATGTTCTAGGTAGCTTATTCGATCCTGATGAGGCTTTTAGCTAAACTGTTGAGGAACTTGTTTTATACAGGAAATCCAAGTGGGAATGGGCCCAGCTGGTGAGCTGCGTTACCCTTCATACCCAGAGCTCAATGGAACATGGAAATTTCCAGGAATTGGAGCCTTCCAGTGCTATGATAAGGTACTTACAATTCCTTTTCTGCTTTACGAATTCAGTTATTTCCAACTTTTTAGTTCTCATATGGATGTTGGACTACTTGATGCAGTATATGCTCAGCAGCTTAAAAGCAGCGGCTGAAGCTGCTGGCAAGCCAGAATGGGGTAGCACAGGCCCTACTGATGCTGGACACTACAACAACTGGCCAGAAGACACACAATTTTTCCGAAAAGGAGGTGGTGGTTGGAACAGCCCTTATGGTGAATTTTTCCTTACCTGGTACTCACAGATGCTTCTTGATCATGGCGAGAGAATTCTTGTGTCTGCCAAGTCAGCCTTTGAGAATATGGGGGTAAAGATCTCTGTAAAGGTTGCAGGAATCCACTGGCACTACGGAAGCAGGTCCCATGCCCCGGAGCTCACAGCTGGATATTACAACACACGATTCCGAGATGGTTATCTTCCTATTGCCCAGATGCTAGCACGCCATGGTGCCATCTTCAACTTCACTTGCATAGAGATGCGTGATCACGAACAGCCACAAGATGCCCTTTGTGCTCCAGAGAAGCTTGTAAGGCAAGTGGCTCTAGCAACTCAGGCAGTACAGGTCCCTCTTGCAGGGGAAAATGCATTGCCACGATACGATGAATATGCACACGAACAGATCGTGCGAGCATCATCACTGAAGGTAGATGGTAGCTCTGAAGAAGACAAACAGATGTGTGCATTCACTTACTTGAGGATGAATCCCCACCTATTCCAACCAGAAAACTGGAGACAGTTTGTGGCATTTGTGAAGAAAATGGGTGAAGGAAAGGATGCTCGCCGGTGTGGGGAGCAAGTGGAAAGGGAAGCCGACCACTTCGTTCATGTGCACCAGCCTTTGGTGCAGGAGGCTGCTGTAGCTCTTATGCACTAAGACATTAGTTAGATTCTCTTTTTATGTATACTACGTTCAGAAAAGCCTTGTTACATAGTGGCTCTAGCTCTTTTTATTACGCTATGGCTGCATAAATATGCAAATGCATGTAAGCTTTCGATAATGAAAAATGTTAGTTCGTTTGCAGCAAGACATCATCAAATGTTATGGAAATGTTGAATTCTATAAATATTTTTCTTTTAAAATTTTGGATGATCAGTGATATATATTAACAAATACGTGCCTTTGTCAAGGCCTAACAACAAGTTTTTAATTTTTATTTTATTTTAACATTACAAAGAGTAGTCTAAGGTTACTATTATTATCATTGTTATTTTTGTCTCTCTCACAAAATGTTGGTTTGTGCAGTCACACAAAGTGAGTGATGATCTCACAAAAATATTCACCTTTATATGTTCTAACAGTAGTTATGGCATGCAGAGAGTCATCAAAATATATATGCAAGAATTTCTAAAGTTTTCTATTGGAATTTCTTCTTACTTGTAGACCTAGTTTTTACTTTTAAATTTTTTTTTTATTTTATAAATAATATCGAGATATAGGAGAAAATCAAAGTATCCTTGTAGCTTTTAATTTTGAGCAAATAGGAGAAGGTTGAACGTACTTCTTCGTTGAATTAGCCTAAGTCCAGAGGATTCCACGTAGAAGATGGGCTCACGTAGTTTGGGACTTTGTCGGTATTGGTCTAACTCAATCTTTGTCTCTTGATATTAGTAAGCAAGCCGTGTGAGACAAAACAGAATAGCGTCTTAAAATGTATAATATAGTTTAGTGTTAATAAATCATTGACATCCTTAAATCTTAAAATTTTATTTATTATCTTCATTTTAAGTTTCTATTTAATATTTTATTTTGTCAGACTACACATAAAATTTCAAAAATTCCAACCGAATCCATATTTTATACAAACATAACAACTTTTTTTCTTAGAAATTATAAAATATAAAAAATAATGTTATATACAAATTCTTTATAGAAATTCAAATGACATTATAAGATGGAAAAAGCCAAAACTAAAAACAAAAAAAAGTTAAGGTAAATAGAAAATAGGGATGACAATTCAATGATATGTCCAATAATATATCTTTCATACAATTTATTTAACCAAATAAAATTTTGAGACACATTTAAAACGACTTTAACACGTATAATTAGTGCATTTGCCGTTGCTGGTGTACATCAGCTTTTGGATTATGCTACTAGCAACAGCTGGTGTTTGATAAACTCTTTGAAACTGATTGTTGCTCCAAGAATCAATTGTTGTATTAGATTGAATAAGTATGTAGCGGGAACTTTTGAAAATCTTATTTTTTTGAAAAGCTTATTTTTAGATTGACTAAAATACCTAGTTGTCCCTCTAAAATTATATAATTTCAAAACCACCTTTATATATTAAGAATTTCATATTAATTAATTAGTTAATAAATTATAAAATTATATATATTTTAAATTTTTTTATAAAATAAATTTTAAAAATTAAAAACAGTTTCGGAGAGGTAGCTGTTTTCGGCCATCGTTGGTAGCTGTAGATGAACAGTATGACACCATCACCTCCATGAGCATTGCCGAAAGCCTCTCTTCTCCGATCTTTGGATGTTTCTAGCATTCAAGATCAAATAAGCGCGATCGGACGGTTAAAGTTCCAGTATAGGAAGTTAAATTTCAGCCATCCGAAACTTTAACCATTTGATCCCGCTTATTTCCGTCTTAAATGCCAGAAATGTCAATGGATCGGAGAAGAGGCAGCATCATCCCACTCGCAGGCGTCATGGGGACGATGGCCGACAACAACACGTGTTTTTAATTTTCACTTTTTATTTTCTCTTTTACTATTAAAAATAATATACAATTATATTTATTTATTAAATATTTTAATATTATAATTTTAAATTTAATTAATATTAATAAAGATAAGTTTATTTTTAATTATTTCTATAATAATTTATTAGTTATTTTTAATATTATAAATTTAAATTTAAATTTTAATTTTAATAATTTTAATTTATAAAATGTATATTTTTGTATTTTTACTAAAATTTAGCTTTGGAAAATCAAGTTTACTAGTCACATATTTATAGCTTTTGAATAACACCACAATTTTGTAAAGTTAATTTATGAAACATCCTAAATTTTTTTAGATAGTACAGCTAACAACTACTTTTATGTTTTTTTTTTTTTTTAAGCAACAACTATATCAGTTCAATTTTATGCGTTCGATCTCTCTGCTCTCACCTCTTACTTTTGATCTTTATCTCTCCTCTCACTCTCAAACCTTGGAAAGATCTCCTCTCCTCTATGAGATCTCTACTTAAAAGTCGAATATATACAAAGATGAAATTAAATTATCATAACAAAAAAATTATTGGAAAGTGAGCAGATATGTATAATGAAAATTAATTAGAAAACTAATATAATACCTATATTTTAAGATAAATGGATTAAAGAATTCATTAGATATATTCACGCCATAAAACTCTAAGAATAAAATAACAAGTGGTGACATTTTTATAAATATTATAATAAGAGAATCATGATTTTAGTCAATATCTTATTCAAGCTATATAAGCCAAGAAACAATAAATTTATCTCATTTACTTGTCCTTATATTTGTTTTATCTTGCTTTTATTATTATCTTTATCATATAATTGATTAATTTTCATAGTTTGTTATTGATATCATTCATTTTAAAATAAGAAAATATTTGAAGGAGGACACATCTTATGTAATTGATCATATCAGTTTTAGCTTAATTATTTTAGCTTTCTTTCTATTTTTGCAAGCAAAAATCATGGCCTTATTTCTAAATATGCATATACAATATGAATAAGGATCCCTTCCTCATCTCATTTCTGCCTCATTTTTTAACAAAAGGATGATTGACGGTTATAAAAAATGAACTAGTGAAGACAGATAATAAATACACGTCTTAATCGTCCACCAATATGAAAATTCACGCGTCAATAGATCCTCAAAATTTGAGGTAAAATTAGGTGAAGAGAAGATCGTGATTTATATGGCATTTGAAACAAAATATAACATCCTTATTAAAATCAGAATAATGCTAGACTTACAACTCATTTACAATCAAGATTTTATACAATCTGAGTTAGTAAGATATTATTGAATAAGTAATTACCACATCATTCAATTTAACAAATTTTATTTATTTTCATTTTTCACTCATCCGGTGATAGCTTGCCAACTCAGATTGTATAAAAAATGATTGTAAATGAGTTGTAGATGTAGCATTATCCAATGCTTGTAAAAAAGTTGTAGATGTAGCATTATCCTTTTTAATGACAGTTAATTGTCTCTTTGTGTTTTGGTTGAGTTTAATTGGTAGGAAATTCATGAATCTATTTTAAAGGTTATGACATTTAGAACAAAGTGAAAATAAATATGTTTATTAAAAGTCATGACACTTTGTTTCTCTGTGATCTGCTAGAGATTGAAATGAAAGTAATAATCGAATGTCATCAGTCATGACTTCATTTCAAATGGTATGACATTTCGGGGTAAAAAAATAAATTTTATAGTTTTTCACATAAATTATCTCTTAGGATTGCATTTTCATCTTTTCTTGGAAGATTTCTTATGCCACTTTCTTGAATTTAAAGTTATCAAAGTTTCTAATTTTTGTCCAAATTAATAATTATGATAATCTGAATTACATAGATTAAGTTTTAGAAAGAGTATCGCTACCTTAATTACATGTAAAATGAGGATTTGGGATACCATAGAAAAGAAAATATCTCAATTACTATGGTAATTAGCATGATAGATTGATTGATGTTAATATATTTAACATTCAATAATAGTATCAATTGACATTTGCATGCAACCAACCATTTATCATTTATACAATGCGACGATGTTGTAAGGCAAAAACACAAAATAAATAAAAGGGATTGCAAGGGGAGTGGTTTAGCAACTTAGGCAGCACAGGGAGACATTTTGTGGCAATTGATTTTCAAATTTTTATATTTAATTTTAAAAATGATATGTAATTGATATTGAATTGAAATGTATTGTATAAAGGGAAAATGTTACGCTATCAAAAAAAAGACTAAAATGCCCTTAAGAGGCTGCATGGATCGCCTCACCTCGGAAATCTACCTTCACGTTCTCCTTGCCTTCTAAAATCTGAGCAGCGCAAATAGTGTAAGGTTGGTCAAACAGCCTGCATTTCCAACCTTCATGTAGCTGACCGGGTGCAAGGTGTAAAAAAGCACGGCACTGTAGCAGCAAACACCCCTCTGAAAAAAAGAAGAGTGTGGTTTCCTTCAACCACACGACTGACTAAGGAACAAATGTTAACAAAGTAGTCTCCTCTTCACGTGTTTGTTTAGAATTCAATTACATAGTAGGTCCAACTTGGGTAAGAAGAAACCCATCCAACCGTCCATCCAACCTGTGACAAGTGACTTAAATTGCTTACACATACGAAGATAAGAGATATAAAAAGAATAATTAGAGTTTGAACAAGAGGAGGAGCTCACACACAACCCTAGGAAGCCATCATCTTTATTTTGACGCCAAGAATCTCTCTTGAACTTTATCTTTATGTTTTACAATGGTTATATTAGAGTGTACTAAAAAAAAGTTGTTGGGAATGTATTGTAATTTGTGTATCTGTGTAATCAAGGTGACAAATTTAAAATGTATTAATATGATGATAAATTATCAATTTGTCAACAGTCAAATTCAATTCAATAATTTATCTAAAAATAATAAACATCTTTTAGTTGATAAGTCCTAAATAGAATTATTTAATATATTTATTATTTTTTTGCTAGAGGAATAAATTCTTTTAGTATCATAAAAAACGACTATGGAATAAATCCTCGTTAAGGACTTTGTTTGATCAAAGTCTCACCTGCCTAAACATTACAAGTAATAATTAATTAATTATCCTCAATTTTTAGAGTAAAACATAAAGATAAAGTTCAAATATATACATAATTCCAGCACATTCATGATTAAGGCCTTGCAATCAATATAATAGCATTTGAAACGACTAATATTTTCACTAAACTCAATCCAAAAACGATTTAATTAGTTTTTAAGCCCATTACTTTTTTCATCAAATCAAATTAAATTCAATATCAATTTAAACTGCTTTTTATACAATTAAATCTCAGAAATTAAAAACCTATACAGGCGTGGCATTTTCACGTTTACTCGAACCCTAAGTGCACTTATTTAAATATATAATAAATTATAAATATGATATTCATTTAAATAGAAAAAATTAAAAAATGAATCATAAAATAAGGAAGGCCCAACAAGAAAAGAGCTGTTAGAACTTGGAAGTACCATTTTAGCAATGGCAAGAGAGAAAGTACCATCAATTTTAAGTTCAGTTTCCGTTGGCCTCAACCAAAGCAAAGCAATCAGCTATTTCGGTTTTCAAACCTCAACGTGTTTTCTCTGTTTCTGACTCAAACCCCAGAAGCCGTTACATGTCTCTCCAAGGTCAAGACAGAGGAGCCACTAATCCAGAAAATTGATTTGATTCTGAGTTGGTTTTTTTTTATTAATTTTTGTTTTAGTGTGTCCAAAAGTGAAAGAGCAAGATGATGACCATCCATGTTGTTGCGGTTGATCATAAGATGTTTGAGTCTCCTCCATACGTGTTTCTTCTTCTTCTTCTTCTTCTTCTTCTCCTCCTCCAGGTTTTGCTTTCTCTCCTCAGCCTTCTTTGAAGCCATCAAATATCCCACTTTTTATTTATTATTATTATTATTATTTTAATTTTCTGTATGATGTTTTACGTTTTACATGATATATTGAGTTTGCGGAGCCTGAGAAATTATTTGGTCTTCTTTTTAATTATTTATTTATTTATTATCTTGTTTAATCGTCTGTTTGGGCTAAATTAGAATTATTTAGAATTAGGTGCATCGTCACTTCCGGACCAAACAAACAATTTGTTGTTCTATTTGAAGGAGTTGACTGTACGGAAAACTATTGTGGTTGTTTTAATTATAACAAATTAGCATGATATATAAACACGTGCTCCCAAGCAAGTATAGATGGATTGAAACCTGCTGTGATCCTGATACTTTTTTTCATTTGATTGTTGTGCTCTGTGAGAAGTGTTTCTTGCTGTGCTTTGGAAATGATAGATGCTTTCCAAATATGTTGTTAAGCATGAGTAGCAACACTGTTGTCATGTCACATTTTATGCACTTTTGAAGCCAAAAGAACTCAAGTTCATCATCCTTCAAAACGAAAGTGTAGTTTAAGTCTTGTAGAGTTTTGTGATTAGATTCTCCACCACACTGCATAATGCCTCTACAAATGCATGCGGTAAAATTTTTATTGATGATTGAGAACAGTGTTGCGTCAATGTACATGAAAATCAAATTTATTTTTGAGGTCCATGGAAAGATATGCTTTACCAGTTGCAGAATTTTGTAGCTTTTTGCTTTGAAGAGATATCATTTATGAAGGTTTCATCTCAGTGGGATATCATAAAAGATTTGGTTTGAAAAGGGATTCATTCCATAATGTGTTACTGCAAAATTTAAATGCTAGAAAGTCTTGTGCTTCGTTTTAGTGGCAAGGGATTTTGGTTGAAAGAAGTCCGGTTGAGCTGTGCGCGAATTATGAACCCAATCTTTGAAGTTTAAAATTTAGTTTTTGGCATCCATGTTTCATTCAGCTATATTGCCACAGCAGTTCTGATTTGTCATTACGGATATGCAATGCTAATAGTTTGTTGTTCAATTTTTTTTTTTTGTTTTTCCTAAATTTGTAATAATTAGCATGATAGATGAACTCTTGGTCTCCCAATGAAATAGAGATGCAAAAACAGCATGCTGGCATGCTGATACTTTTATTGTTGCGCTCTGTTAGAAGTTTTTATTGTATTGTTATAAGAAAATGATATTATGCTGCCCAAATATGCGGTAAAGAATGCGTAGCAACATTTTTGTCATGTCAAATTTGATGAATTTGTAGGAAGGAACGTGGCCTCAACCAAAGCAAAGCCATTAGCTCTTCCAATTTTCGAACCTTGAAGTGTCTTCTCTGTTTTATTTGTTTTTGCTTCAGCCCCAGAAGCCGTACGTTACATGTCATGTTTCCCTTAACAGCTGATGAATGATAAGCAAGCTCCCCAAGGTCAAAACAGAGGAACCACCAACCCAAGTGTGGATTTTTTTTGTTTTGTTTTGTTTTTTTTTTTTGTTTTATCTGGGTTTGGTTTGCTTTGTTTTCCTAGTATTTGTTGACGATTTCTAGCAGAAAATTGATTTGTTTCTCAATTGGGTTCTTAATTTTTGTTTTAGTGTATCCAAAAGTGAAGATTAGACAAGAAAAAGAGCAAGATGTTTTACATAAAATGTCACAGTGGATCATAAAATGTTTGAGTCTCTCTCCATACGTGTTTCCTCTTCTTCCTTCTTCTCCAGGTATTGTTTTCTCTTACCTTCTTTGAAGCTATCTGATATCCCACTATTCTTTTAATTATTTTTTTTTATTTTCTGAATAATGTTTTACGTTTTATAAGATATATTGAGTTTGCAAAGCTTGAGAAATTACTTGGTCTTCTTTTTAATTATTTATTTATTCTTTTATTTGATCATCTGTTTGGTTAAATTAGAAATATTTATGATTCCTGATTAGAATTCAATGGATGGTCACTTCTTTACCAAACAAACAATTTCTTTTTTATTTAAAAGATTAATATGGGTGAACCAAGGATTGTGTTTCAAAACTCTCTCTTCTTATATATAACTCAAGTTCAAGTCCTGCCGTCCACCTCATTCTTTTTAATTTTTTGAATAGACGAATATGCCTTTACTGGGCAACGGATTGACTAACGGCATTTGGAAAATGAGCGTGTTTATGTTACTTTGGGGGAGACTATTACTTTGTCCGTCTATATAGGGGACAATGTTAATTACTCTTTACAAATAAGTGCAGAGACGAATAGGTCCTTATTGGTCAGCGGATTAACTAACGCATTTGGAAAATGAGGGTGTTTATGTTACTTCTTTGAAGGTTGGAGGAAGAGTGTTACTTCGTCTAAACTACAGGGGTGGTAACGTTAATTACTCTTTACAAAGATTAGTCTAGTTTTTTTCTAGCTTATCAGTTCTCACAAAGTATGGGTTTGATCTTATCATCTTGTCACACAAAGTCATTGAGTAATATATGGTATGCGGAAAGTCTCTCTCTCTCTCTCTCTCTATATATATATATAAGTCTCTTTAAACTTTTGCACAGACATTTTCCTGTTTTTGACCAGCTCTATTTCTCAGCTTTTTAGATATAATTAAGTAATGTTGAGATGGTGGAGAAAATTAGAGAATTTACCTATTATCTATTATGGTTCATGGTTTATGGAAGGCGCTGGAACAGTGACATTAATTTTGTACATGGATTTTTCATAGTTTACATTTAAATTTTTCTTGTAAATCCTGCCTCTGTTCTGCTGGCTCCTTTTTAACTTGGTTTTTGAATGTTGGTTTTTACCTTACCATCTCATTGACGGTCATGTTAAACAACATTTAGCTGTATTTGAAGTGGTCTTACCATCTCATTCTCAGTCATGTTAATCAACATTTCGCTGTATTTGACTTGAACAAGGTTTATCTGATAATCTTTGGAGTATATGTTGATTGTATTGTTCTTCTTCTTTTTTTTTTTTAAAAAAAAGCTTTTGCAAGGGATTGTATATAGAATAATAGATAAGGCTCTCTTGTGTGTCAAAATGATTAAGAAATCCGGGATACAGCAATTTATTTCCATTCATATCTATAGTCTAATATAATGCAAAAGCCTTACCAGTTATGTTGCCTTCTCAGCCTACGTGCGTAAAAACACATGTGACCTTAAGGCTTGTTATCGTGGTCAACGCCATGCTTCATCATAATTTGTCTCGTAGTTTACCTAGCCATTTATTAAAGAACAATGTTACATCTATAATTAAATTATATAATCAATTATTTACTATCTGAGTTGATAAAATTTATTGGAGTAAAAAAGAAAATGAATAGAGAATTTTATAATATATGACATAATAACTATATCTTTAGCAGGTGTTTGTCAACTTAGATTATAAGGAGAATTTATTGTAAATAAACTGCAGCTGTAATATTATTATTTACGGAAAGTAGGGGTGGAAAAAAAAAAGAGAGAGAGAAATTGAGCTGAACCGAGTGGCTTGGTTTGGTTTTGTAGCTTAATTTCAAACCAATCAGCTTGAATTTTATAAACCGTTCGGTGCACAGCATGCTTTTTAAAAAAAAATAAAATAAAAATGTCACATATCATAGTTTAATTGGTTAGTGTGTAATTATGCGCTCACCCTATCACAACTAAAGCTAGCTTACTGTAATTCTAATTTCTAAATTCCCAAAATTCAAACTTCAAAGAAACCTTAAGTCTAATCACACCTCACCACCTTATGATTTGTATTGATAGATTTTGCTCATTGGTATATCATTAGTGGAAATGTTAATGTTCATTGGACTGAAAGATTTTAGAAATTCCACTGTCAATATAAACTAAATTGCAACTAATTATTTTTGTATAATTACAAAGCATGTTCAGTACAAAAAAGAAATTGGTTTTTATTTCAATACAATGCATAATAGGTTAGAGCCCAAACCAAAGTAAACTAAGCCACTAAATTTGATAAACTCAATACGGTTTAGTGCGATTTTAAGAGGGGTGTAACCCAAATTGAACTGTACTGGTTGATTTCCACCCCTTATTAAAAGTTTCACAACCCGCTAAGCTATCAAGACCCACCATATGAAATTCATTCGATAGTTTATTTCACAAATGTTTATTTCAACAACATTGAACCCTTGGCTCTTTTGCATCTTAGAACTTTGGTTCATGCAATGGCCTAGTTTGTGAGTGCTACAAAGACTTTTTGGTTTTTCTCATTCTACATAATGGAGAAATGAATCCTAGTTTTGTCGGTTAAGCACAATCTTTGCAAATATTGTCATGCGCCTGAATGTCGGCTTTTGGTTGCTCGAAGAGAATCTGCAATATTGTCACAAGATCAAGTCTAACCCTTTGTCCCAACTCTCTTAGTAGTTTAATTGGCTTTACAAAGGGCTATATAAACTCAAAAAATAATACTTAAACACACTTCTATTTAACTAGACTGATTCTTAAATTCTTTACAAAATTAGAATTTATCTACCACATATACAAGTAAAAAAAAAAAAATTACTTGATGATGTAAGAAAATTGCACCAACAGGTGTTTAACACATGTTCAAGTCTCAAATGTGAAAGTACAAGAATACCCTTAGACAAATGTGTGAAAATGATGACTATATAATTTCCAAAGATAGCATGCACTCTCTTTACAATGGCCAGTATTAACTCTAAATAATCAAATGCTCGGATGATGGCTTGGAAGGACTAGGGCTAGGTAAAATAGTGAGCTAAAAATCAAGAGTGACCTCCTTGTGCTCAGTAACAGATAATTCAGTTGCGCGGATAACAACTCTTGCAGCTGAAACAAGCTTCTGATAGCTAGTTGTAATGGTGACAACATGGTCTTCTTCTCCAATGTGAAATACCAGTCTGTGTGTCTATGGCAACTCTTGGTGACTAGAGGACCCCCTTATGTAGCTACAAAATAAAGAAATGGTTAGGGGGGCCGGATGTCAGCTTTCTCACTGGTGTTAAACCCTTTGATGCTCAAGTCAATTCTTCGGTTAACTATTTTACGAGAAACATTGATAAAATATGTGTAAAATGAGAGTATTTGTGAAAAATTTTAAGATAAACAACCGATAAAACGAAAAGTGAAGGAAGAAGAAGGGCTCAAAACCTTAATTGTTTAATTTTTCTTAGGAATTGAGAGAATCTCCTCTCTCCAAGATTCTTAAATGGGTTTTTATAGATATTTGGACACATGTCTTCAACCTTAATCATTCGTGGTTATGAGGTGGCATCATTCATAATCTTGAGATGTGATAGTGTATTATAGCATGGCTATTGAATGTTATTTCAGCTTGTGAATGGTGGTGTTGAAATAGGAGTACGCGTAAGGAGTAGCTACAAATTGGAGAGCTGAAGCTAGCTATATATAGCTCATAAGCAAGAGCAAACTGAACTGATCAACGCATATGAATGTAGCAGCCCTAAAAATCGGAAACCTGGAGCTATTAGCTCATAGTTTAATGAGTTGAAGGCGTGTGCACATAGTGACCCTAAGTCAAAGAGCTGGAGTTGTTAGCTCATAGGTTAGTGAGTTGAAGGCGTGTGCAAGAAGTGACCCTAAATCAAAGAGTCGGAGCTGTTAGCGCATAAGCTAGTGATCAGAAGTGTGTGCACAAAGTGACTCTAAATCGGAGAGTTGGACCTGTTAGCTCATAGGCTAGTGAGATGAAGGTGTGTGCACATAGTGCCTCTAAATCGGAGAGCTAGAACTCTTAGCTCATAGGCTAGTGAACAAGAGATGGGCATGAGCTAATGAGCCAAAACGAAACATGTGCTAACAAGTGAGAAGCTGTTCATAAGCTAATGACCTGGAGCCTCCAGTTCTATGAAGAGTCTATTGTTTAAGTTATAGCTCTTGTACCATATGATAGATTCATCTCTCTTATGGCTTTATGTATTTCTTTCGGCTTAGTCCAAAGAAACAGTTGTGCAAATAATGATAGGCTTGTGATAACATGCAAGTATTGTAGCTCTAGTTAGGCATGTAAGGCATATCGTACCATGTTAGTACGGTCCAAAAATTTTGGGCCTATAACACTATTCGTACCGTACTTGACCTAATACGAATAGTATTTTGTGCCATATTTAAAAAAATTTTGGAGATCTGACATGGTCTATATGGTGTGGTCCAAATAGACCGTGTCGTGACTAGGACCATGCCCTTTCGTATACGTACAAAATTTTTTTGTCTTTAACTTTTAAATTTTTATTAAAAAGGCATATGTATTTTAAAGAAACTAATTAACCCCTTATTTAGGAGACCTAAACATCTCTTTTAAGAAAAATAGGCTTATATATAAAATCAAATCGAATTTTTTAATAACCTAAATTTTTTTAAGAATTTATAAATACAATTTTAAACTATTTTTATTACTATTAAAAATTATTTCATTTGCTTTGTTAAAGTAAAAATCTTAAAATTTTATTTAAACAAATATAAATGTACTAGTCAATTTCTAAGAAGAAAAATTGAATTCTTTATTAATAATTTGAACTAAAAGTACAAATTTTCAAATATAGTATAAAAATTCCATCGTCACAGTTAACACTCATTTTGTATTATTTCTTTTAATTGAAAATGGATTCATTTTATGAGATAGATTAGAAAGAGACAGACATTTATGGAAAGAAATGAAATAGGAGTGTAGGAACACGTAAACTAAGAATATAGAAGGTATGAGAGATAAATAGAAAGTAAGAAAAGAAAATAAATTTCACTTGACTTTTAATTGCTACAACATTACGATAAAGTAACTTGGTCCCTTAAGATATTTATTTAAATCCAATGATTTATTTCTTTTAATTCAAAATATTAAAAAAAGCAATCGTGCTCATCTGTCCCATTCATATTTATCGAACTTCGTGCTTGACATGGTCCAATTATACTTTATGTCGGTCCAACCTATCGTGTCAAATTTTTAAGCCTAGTCCAGTCCAATCTTTATTTCATACTGTACCGTGCCACTACAATATTCGTGTTTGTACTGTACTCGTATTGTACGATTTCGTATTGGACCGTGTTGTACTCGTGCTCAGCCAAGCCTTTTTTACATGTCTAGCTCTAGCTTAGTGTGTTGGAGCAATTAAGATAGTTTTTTTGTTGATTATTTTCTTTTCTTTTTATTGTAATTCATGTTTTCTCATCCACACGTGTCATGTTTTGTTACATGAAAAATATTATTAAAACATAAAATTGAAGAAACTAGTAATTTCTCAATAAAACATGCATATTATAGCTAGATAACACAAAATGGGTCTATTTTTAAGATTATGCATATTGTTAAATAGAAATTTAATCATTTACAAAATGATGAATATACTTAGGAAAAGAGTTATGAATAACACAAATGGTTTTCATACAGCCCCTCCAGTGTCGTAGCCAGAAAAGTGAATTAGTGGGGGCAACTTTGAATGCAATAAAAAATAAACTTAGAATATACAAAAATAAGTTTTCTTAAATATATTATTATATGTTTATATATTAAAAATATATTATTCTAAATATTTGATAACTAATAAAAATGTAATTAAGTTTCCATATTAATTTTAAAACTCATTTCCTTTTGTAATTACCTTTTAATTTTAAGAATATAATACTAAAGTGTTCATTTTTATAGTTAATTTCAATTGGTAATAAACTTGGTAATGAATTAAAAAAATGTCAATTTTTAAAAAAAGGTGTTATGTTAAAAACAAATAGTTAATTGCAAATTAATTCCATAGATTAAAAGTATTTATGCTTTAATTAACAATGAATATAAATTATATAAAGAATAAAATATATAAAGAAAAAGGAGTTCTAATATATATAAGTCATAAACTTTGTTAATAATTTAGATAATGTAGTTTTATATTTTAAATAATGAGTTTGTTGGGTTGCATGTTAACATATTTTGTCGAATGGGATTTGATAAATATGTTGATAAGTTTTGGGGGGAAATTGAAGTTAATAAAGCTCAAATGGACCATGAACATTTTTCTAACAAAAAAAAGACACATTGAACTTATGATGTAGGGGCAGATTGTTTTTACATTTAAAGATTGAATATGATTTATTCTTAATTATTTAGATATTTTAAGTTGATTGATTTTCTAACATAAGTCTAAAAATGAGGTAAAATCATTTAAATAGAAAAAGTTAAAGCTAAAATCTTTAACTTTTATCTGAATGTCTATTTTTTTCATTTTCTAAATTATCTTTATTATTTATATCATTGTCTATTTTGTATAAACTTTTTTTTAATTGTAATCCACTCATCTAACCTATTACCTATACTATTCATAGTTCTTTAATTTCGTAATTATTAATATATTGTTACAAGTATCTCATTCATATTATAAAATGACATGATTATTTTTATATATTTTTTATTTTTAAAATTTTCATATCATTTATAAGAAAATAAATTAAAAATATATTATTTTTTTTACCAATCACTTATATAATTCAGTTTTAACTTTATTAAATTTTTATATGCACATGTTTATATAACTTGTAAATATAAAATATAGGTATGCACATATCATACGTAATAAAAGCAAATGTGTCAATTCAACAGTTTTAAAATATTTTTTTTTAAAAAAACAAACAGCTTAAAATTTAGAATCATACATTAATAAATGAAAAACAAACATATAATTCAGATTCTTATATTTAGATTTGTTTAAATTTAAACCTATTTAGATTTAAGATAAAAAGCCAATTGGCCCCTTAGTTGAGGGGGGTTTTTTTTTATTGTTTTCAAAAGTGAACGCCTAATTTTTTTTAAATGTCAAGAAAAGTTCAATCTAAAAAAATCTCCAAATAAGTTTTTAGATGGTGCTGAATAGCTTTTGTCAAGTTGTTGATCTCTTACTAAACACACTCGACAATCTTAGAAAATATGTGAAACAATATGTTTCTCATTTGATGGTAAACTTCACTAAACCACAAAATAAATAAATAAAATTATACTAAACAAAAAAATCGCACACACATTCAACTTAATTCTTTTGAAAAATTGTTAAAAAAAAAAAGAAGACCAAAACTAAGGTAGGTATTTAAAAATGGACTAGATATTAAAAATTATACGTTTTAATCTAGTCCAAAATTCAAAAAAACTGACAGATTTTTTTTTTTTTACTCAAACTTTAAGATCAATGAACTAATAAGTATTGAGATATCAAGTGTTAGTATTCAATTAAAAAAAAAGCTTGTACATGTATTGTCTGTCAAACATAATTACAGCATCTAAATTTTATATATGTAGTCAATTTTTGAAATGCATTCATCAATTGAGTTGTTTGTGTAATTACCCCAATTATTTGCTCATTTTTACGAAAATTTAAGAGCAACAATTGGATAGGTAAAAAGTGTCAAGCCGAGCACAAGTATGACATGGTCCAGTACGAAATCATACAATATGAGTACAACATGACTATAAATGCTATAATAGTATGGTACAGTATAAAATGAAGATTTGACTGAATTAGACTTAAAAGTTTGGCATGATAGACTGGACTAGCATGAAGCACAACTGGACCGTATTAAGCATGAAGCACGAAAAGTATGAATAGGCACAAATGAGTACAGTTACTTTTTTAATTTATTTAATAAAATAATCCATTTTGAATTAAAATAAAAAAATCATTAGATTTAAATGAATATATTGAAGGACAAAGTTGCTTTATTATAATGTTATAGTGATTGAATACAAGTGAAATTTATTTTCTTTCCTTGCTTTATATTTATCTCTCATGCCTTCTATATTCTTAGTTGTCCTATACTCCTATTTCATTTCTTCTCATAAATGTTTATCTCTTTCTAATCTATCTCATAAAATGAACCCATTTTCAATTAAAAGAAATGATACAAAATATGTTTTCACTATAATGATGAAATTTTTATACTATATTTAAAAAATTGTTTTTTTAGTTCAAATTATTAATAAAGAATTCAATTTTTTTTAGAAATTGACTAGCATATTTATATTTGTTTAAATAAAATTTTGAGATTTTTACTTTTAACAAAGCAAATGAAATAATTTTTAACTCAAGATAGTATAATTAACAAAAATAGTCTAAAATTGTTGTTTATAAATTCTTAAAAAAATTTTAAGCTATTAAAAATTCGAGTTGATTTTAAAGATAAGTCTATTTTTCTTAGAAGAGATGTTTAGATCTCTTAAATAAGAGGTTAATTAGTCCTTTTAAGATATATGTATTTTTTTAATAAAAATTTAAAAGTTAAAGACAAAAATATTTTATATGTATCTTTAATCTATTGGAGTTAAATACGAAAGGACACGATCGATTTGGATCATGTTATATAAACCGTATTGGATCTTTAAAATTTTTGAGAAAATTGAGAAAATAGACAAATTTAGGGGGCTTATTTGAAAAATGAACATGTTCTGAATTATTTTCATCCCATAGACACTTTTGTGTCTAAAAGACAAAAATACCCCTGTCATATAATAAATTCCCGAAACCTTTGTTATTTCATATCCTTAGGCCGAATTTGAAGAAAGACAAAGCAAAATAAAGAACAAAGAAACCAGTAACAGATCGAATTATATGGCTTAAAAATGGGTTATGTATGTGAGCTAAGGGTAGAGATAGTGCCGTCTATGTGAAAAAATGCTGGAAATTGGCTGTCGGTATGCAAAAATCTGTTTTCGCAGTCGAAGGTTGAAGAAGAGGGGTGTCTTCGAGTGTCGTCGAGTTTAGTCGAGTCTAGTCGAGCGTCGTCGAGTGTCGAGAAGTATCGTCAAGTGTCGAGAAGTATCGTCAAGTGTCGAGAAGTTCTGTCGGACCGAATCTCGACAATTCGGATGGTGGTTTCGAGTGTCTAGGCATTGCGTCGATTCTAGGTTCGATTGTTGCGGGTTCGAGTGCCGTCGAGAGTCTTGTGGATTGTCGAAAATTCGTGTGTCGCGTGTCGAGAGTCGAGTGTCGGACGCGGGGAACCGACCTGTAGATGTCTCAAACCATGCATGCCGAGTGTTTCGAGAGTTGTGGAGACTATTTTGTCGAGCTTTCGAGTACGTGCGTCGAGTGACAAACTTGACGAGTGTCGGTTGCCAAAGATAGTCGAGTGTCGAGTGTATGTATATGTCGAGTGTCGTCGAGCGTTTTGGCAGAACACTTGTTTTTTGGACTTTTGCAAGCAATTTCGTAATTATTTTTTGTCCACGGAGCTTATATGATATGATATGTCTCAATCATGCAGGAAATGGAAAGTTTACACATACTCATTGTATACAATGGTTGTTGGACCAGAAAACACGAGAAACATGTATGTTCTATCACAAAGACCCCCCCTAGGTTTTGACTTAATTCATTCGGAAACACTGTTTGTTACTTTTCATCATACGGTAGCCCTGACTTTTTCAAAATTCATCATGGGCACCCCTTCCGTCAGTTTTGCCGTTAAGTGACATCATACGGTACCCCTAACTTTCTTGCCAGATATTATTGTGAATGTTCTGTGGTAGGTGTTCACATCCTTCCGAACATCATCCTCCTTTGAGAGGTTAAAAAGCTTCCTAATCTCGGATGCCCTCTTTGGACCCCTCATCCTTGGGTTTTTACTGTCTATCAACCCAGGTAGATCATTCTCTTCCTTCTTAACTATAACCAAGTTCAATACAGACAGATCTTGACTAACAATGCATCCATGAATAGATTTCCTCCTTCGCTCTCCATTGCGCCTTCCATAACCTCTGAAGCAAGGGGAGATTGTTAGCCCTAAGGCTACATGATAATTTTGATGATAACAATACACATTGATTCATTGAGATTTACTAACATGTTTATTTATGTGCAAGAATAAGATTATTGAAATAATTGCAAAATCAAGATGAGGCTTATTAAAATGAATTGTTGAATCTAAGGAGAATACTACATGTTAAAGGCACCAAAGTTTAAGAACAAGGTTTGATTCAAGGAATGTGTCACATGAGCAATATTCAATCAATTGGTCATATATTTTTCTACAGATGTCCAAATGAAGTGATTCTTGACCCTTTGGAAAATTTACTCAATTTATAACATTTCATATGTTTTAAAGAAATTCAAATTTCAAGTGTAAGGTTGTCCAAATTATCATGCAATTTGAAAGACAAACGGAAGCAGCTGACATGAGCACCGAATACTCTTTCGAACATATCTTGAGATAGAACTATCAAAATGACTTGATTCTTGTGGCATTGGAAAAAGGACTTAATGGGACACATTTTATATGTTTTGAATAAATTCAAATTTCAAATGAAAGGCCGACATAATTGACATGCAATTCGGTGGACTGACATAGAGAAGAAAAATCAACTCATATGAGTACCGAATGATGTGTTGTCCATATCTTGAGGCAGAGATATCCAAATGACTTGATTCTTATGGCATTGGAAAGATGATTCAATGGATCACATTTCATATTCTTCAAAGAAATTCAAATTTCAAACGGAAGGCCGACATAATACACATGCAAGTCGGTGGACTGACACATGGAAGAAAAATCAATTCACATGAGCGGTGAATGGTGTTTTGGCCATATCTTGAGCTAAAAATATTCAAATGACTTGGTTCTTGATGCGTTGGAAAGCTTATTCAAATGTGAAGATCTTTTATGTTTTGCAGATTTTCAAATTTCAATAGGAACATTGAAAAAAGTGGCAGACAAGATTACGGTTTTTACGGTGGGTAGAAAATTTGGAGTTGGTGTCTTCACTTGATTAAGTTCATCCCATTTGCCTATAAAAGGAGCCCTTCTCCCATGCATTCAAACAGAGTAAGAGAGGCATCTATCAAGCAAAAAAACAAGAGAAATATCAAGTCTAGAGAGCTTTTATATTCTTTATCTACTCTTTGAAGAGAGTTGTACTTTTGTTGTAAAAATTTTCGTACAATGTGTATTTACAAGTTTTCGTACAACTATACATGATTAGCCCATTAAACAATGTCACTATACAATAATGTGTATTTACAAGTTTTCGTACAACTATACATTGTAACCATGTGCTACTATAAAAAAATGTACTATACAATAATGTGTTAGTGTCCAAAAACTATAAACAAAACAAAAATGTGTAACTAAACATAATATATACAAAAAAATAGGTGATCTCATGGTCCCAACATGCTCGGCTGCTACTCGACCTCTGCTGAATCAACGTCGTCATGGGCCATAGTGGTTATAACATCCCCGGACACATCATCAGCAGTCGCGGTAGTGGCTGCAACATCAGCAGGCACTATCGGTTGAGGCAACAGCCCCTGAGGCACAGGAGGTCTAGGCACCGTGATGGTCGGGGCGGCCTCTTGTGCCTGTGGGTTTTCGCGACTGAGCCAAAGTTGTACCGCCATTCTCTCTCGGTATTCGTCGTCCGGAAATGCCTTAATCTCAGTCAGTGGAACGCCCCCCGCTAGGAACTCGATGTACTTCAAACAGTACACGCCGCATGCCCCTCCCCCAGGCTCCTGCTGTGGCACCTGCTCCATGTCCTCGATTCGCATAATGTCAAATGGGGTTGCGGGATAGTCAGGAATACCGTAAACCTCCATTGACACCATACGGGGTAGTATCTCAGCGAGGTACCGGACTGTCTGCATGACTATGTCTGCAGAAGTATGACCAATAGATGAGTCATATATGGAAATGTAACAGCGATTCAATTGCACCTCAGCTGCCACCCAATGATCATCGGTGAGGTGAACTGGGAGATAGAGCTGAAAACGAATTGACAACATGGAAATGGAAATCAATCACAACATTTTAAATAAGATAGCAAATACTAACTCAGTGAATATAAATGTTCTCACCCTGTCCACGTCGACCCATGGTGTTCCAGCGAGGGGCATCTGTCCCAGGACATACTGGACCATGTCCTCCTCACTCACCCAGCTAATGTCGTCCAGTCTCTCCGAGTATAGCTCCCACAACGACTTAATTTTCAACTGCAAGTTCATGAGTTCAGTTAGCGCATTGAAGGAATCATAAATTACAAGTGACAAAAGTGAAAGTACGTACCCAAAAAGTGGTGTCCAGGAAAGCAGACATCTGTATACCAGGTCCGGTCATGGCGCGAGCTCTGCACCGTAGCAACCACAAGTAGCTGTCTATGTGCTGAAAACAATAATTGCTATCAATATTAAATCCAAATGTATATAGCAATATTCGACATCCGGAGATGGTATGAATCTACCTCAGCTTCAAGCCACTGTGATGGCTCGAGCAGCGTCTTGAAGAACTTAAGATCTGCGCTGTATATTGCCAAATCAGCGTGATTGGTTTTGGTGTCGTCCGCCAGCCACGCGTCGAATGCTTTCATGTCAACTTCTACTATCGGGGCACGTGGAACCGGAGGGCACAAGATGAGACCAGTTCCTACATCCGTTGATGGACCCTGAGATCGATTGTCTTCCAGCTGAGGAACAGGGGCCTCGAACTGTAGCTGCTGGTGGTCTACGACTTCCTTCTGCTGCTGAACCCTCAGCCTCTTCCTACCCGGTGGACTGACAAAGGGGCTCCGCTTATGCTTAGCTGGAAGGAGGGGGCGACCCCGACGTCAGGTTCTGCGGCCGGCTGACCGTCACCATCATCAGTCGAACCTCCGTCGGAATCAGCATCTGCATCCTGAAATCAGCCGAACATAACTATCAGCTTAAGCGTTTATGGAGATGACAACGCACGGTATGTAAATATTGAAACGTACCGTGTCATCGTATCCGAAGTTGGCACCGAGGTCAAGAATAGCATTGCAGAGAAGAGCTATCTCGTCCCGTATTTCCTTGTTCTCCGCCCGTAACAAGGCAAGTTCACGCAAAACTGTGCTCTGGAAGTCGTCATGGACTGGCGGCACCTGCATTAGAAGAGTCACACGAGTCTTTATTAACCAACGGAGCATCAAATGTATACGGACAAGAATATTAATGTAAACTCGTATTACATACCTGCGAACTCGGAGGACCGTCGTATATAGGCGTTGGGTGGCTGGTTGCACGACCCGACATCGTCGTCGATGCTCCTAGGTGTCTGGAACTATGGAACGGCTCCGGCGGTGGACTGAAAGGCCTTACGTCCATGTCAGGACTAGCCGTGTCTGTTGCTGGCTCCACATCCGACTCAAAAGGGGAATTAGGGCCAGCAGGAGGTGGATCTGATGGTCCCTCCGGAGGTGGTGCTGATGGACCCTCCGGCGGAGGGGCTGCTGGACCCTCCGGAGGAGGTGCTGATGGACCTTCCAGAGGTGGAGCAGCTGATCCCTCAGGGGGTGGAGCTGAAGGACCCTCGGGGGGTGGAGCTGGTCCCTCAGGGGGTGGATCTGCTGGACCCTCTGGATGTGGACCTGATGGGCCCTCAGGAGGTGGATCTGGTGGTCCCTCCGGAGGTGGAGCTGCAGGACCCTCCGGAGGAACTGGCTCAATGCTCTTCGCCGCCAATAATGGAGCATCCACAGCTGTTGCCCAAGCCACATGTGCACCTCTACGGATGCCAACTACCTGAGCGAGCCGTGCATACCACTCCGTCTGCTGCTCCACATCGGACGGCTCTAAAACGACAAGCGGCCTAGCTTGCGTCAAGATATAATCCATCACGCGAAACAGTTAATGTGGAGTGAACAAAAAACAAGACAATTCGATGTAACAGAGGATTCGTACTAACCCGCCTCCTAACCCTCAGTATATCGGTGTAGGCAACGTTCTGGGCCGGGGTCTTAACTGTCTCCCACTTCAACAACCGTGGTATCCTCGACTCGCACTCCTGGGGCACTCTTCCAAAATTAGTGCCAAAGTAAGGCACGGCCTCGTACAACCAAAGCTTAATTACATCGAACAGGTTAGTTAGTGACATGGACTATAATTACGTCAAACAGAAATAAACACGGTCGCACACATGGATAGCAGTATGTACCTGAAAGGCGTACGGGCACCCCTCCAAGTTATATCGCTCCACCTGGGCCGCCTTCGCTTGGGCTCGCCTCTTGTAATTTTCTAACCTCCCAACTAAAGCCCTCTTCATTAAGCCCAATGTCTTTTCATAGGACAATGAACCCCATGAATACGTATTAAATTCATCCAGTCTGTCCATAAAATTCAACCATGTCCGGGACACGTGTCGGCGTCTATCCCGTGGCATGAAAAAACGCTCAAGCACGTAGTACACGGCTAGCTTCACGGCATCCTCATCTGGCATACGAGACACATTCAAGTCCCTAAGTCTGGGATACAAAGTCATAAGATCCAAGTCGACGCCATCGAAGTATGTATCCAACAATCGGCACGCATTCAACATCGTCAGTATTGGTGGCACCGTGGAAGCAAATCGTAATCCGGTTATCAAACCGAACTCGTGCGCAGAAAAACGAATTAGTCGTCCTAGAATTAAGGAAAAAAAATTAAATAAGATGACAACTATAGTACAGTAAAATAACTAAAAATATCATATGTGTAAAACTAAGAATTTGTAACAACATTGTATCTGAAAACCATTTTTTTACCTTCAACAAGGAACCACATCTCCCGGTCGAACCCCACGGTGTTAACCTCCCACTGAAGCACGTGGTGCACCAACTGAGACGGAAAGGAGAGCCGACGGATGTCTAGGAGAAATCCGAAACATGTTGCACGAAACATCTCCTTCTGCCTCGCACTGAAGCTCGCCCGGATCCATTGTATACAGTCCCAACCTGCCAAGTTTGTGACCACCGCATTGTAGTGCTCCGTATCCGGTGTCTTAAGCGTGAAGGACAGTCCAAATTCACCAGCCATTTGCTTCAATTGGCAAAAACAAGTCCATTATAGTTCAATATGGAACAAAAAGGCAAAAAAACAGCAAAAAACCATGCATACTGCCTAAACGCTCGAAAAGTCTCGACAAATCTCGACAAATCTCGACAACACTCGACAACACTCGACATAACCCGACGAGACTCGAAAGGTCTCGATAAATCTCGACTTGTCTCGATAACACTCGACAACACTCGTTTGCCGAGTGTCGAGTGTCACTACCACGAAAAACGCTTCTGTACATTTCCGACAACGACAAAGTTGAAACCAACCAGATACAATACATTTTCCGTCCACATATATAAACATAAACGGCCTAAACATCACTAAACAGCCCTAAAATCACTGAACCAGTCAAAACAATAATGCAAAAACCACAAATTTCAATCCTACAACAGCCCTCGCGACGGCGGCTCGCGGCGCCAGCCGGTTTACCCCGACCGTTCCCATATCAAACAATTTTGAAACTGTATGCACAAGACCAGAAAACAACATGCATGGGCCGAAAATATTGTCTAAAACAACGTTAAAGCCGTACCTCAATGCCGATGGGTGCTGCGGTCGGTGGGAGTTCCGATGATTGTCGCTGCGCGTCTGTTTGCGTCCCAACCGTTGTCTGTGCATTTCTGTGATTTTGGAGAGTTGACACGGTGTGTAGGACTAGATGAAATTTGTGTGAAGCGGGAAGTGACGGTCGAGAGAACTTTAACTTTAAACCCTAAAGTTCGAGCTCTTGTGTCGCGTGTCAGTCTTCGAGGGTCGAGGGTCTAGACAAATTGTCGGATTCCAGGTCGAAGTCGAGGGTTTGTCGGATTCCGGATCGAGAGTCGAGGTTTGTGTGACGTGTTGGTCGAGCTTCGAGTTTTTGTGTGACGTGTTGGTCGAGCTTCAAGTGTTCGTGTGACGTGTTGGTCGAGCTTTGAGTGTTCGTGTGACGTCTTGACCGATCTTCGAGTGTTCGTCTGACGTGTGGATGGAGCTTCGAGTGTTCGTGTGACGTGTTGGTCGCGCTTCGAGTGTTCGAGTTACGTGTTGATCGAGCTTCGCGTGTTCATGTTCAATATGATCGAGCTTCGAGGGTTCGTGTGACGTGTTGATCGAGCTTTGAGGGTTCGTCTGTCGTGTTGATCGAGCTTCAGGGGTTCGTGTTATGTGTTGATCGAGCTTCGCTCATTTAAGTCATTTAAGTCGTATTTCGCGTGTCGTGTTGATCGAGCGTCGAGTTTTACCGTCAAGTGTCGTCTAGCGTTTCGGCTGAACACTCGTTTTCATTTTTTGTCCCTTTAATATATGTCGAGCGTCGAGTTTCGTCCGTCGAGTGGCGTCGAGCGTTTGGACAGAACACTCGTTTCTTCGAGATTTTGAATCAGATTCGAAATCATTTTTCGGTTGAACGTCAGGTAAGATTATTTAGTTTAACAACAACGCACATGGAGATGTGTTTAATACAATAATATTGCTTTACAGTGACAAAATCCAACACCCAAAATATATTAAGTTCAAAAGCTTAGGATTTGTTATAAAAAAAAAAGAGACAATGTTGCAAACATCAACATTTGGTATACATCATCCCCTGTCATGCAGCGGAACTGGGTTTCGGCAAGTTTGACGATTGTGTCCGGAACTTCCACAACGCCCGCAAGATCGAGAGGAGCTAGACTCACCGACAGAAGGGATTCGATTCCTCCGAGGACGACCGGCTGGTCTCCTCATGACTGGCGGGAGAACCACTCTACTGCGAACCTCCTCAGGAACCACCCAATCCTCACTAACTCCAACAGGAACTACTGGGAGAGCATATGCATGTAGTAATGTTTCAGTGGTATACCAATGGGCACAGTAATCATGGCACGTAAGTAGATTCATACGTTTGCATACCGCTAATACATGTGCACACGGAAGCTGGTCAAGATCAAACACCCGGCACGTGCATGTACGCGCGTGCATGTCAACTATGCAAACACGGTCGTTGCCTCTAACCTCATACATAGTAAGAGATATACCACTAACCCTCATACGATCTCCTTCTTTTAAACGCTCCTCCATCAACTTGTTTGCCCAGGGTGAGAGATGTGATTCTGAGTTAGCAAATAGTTGTCGACGCTCATAGAACCATTTCTGCAAGTTGGTCCGAAAATAATCAGCTAACAACGTCACCGGGAGGAATCGATGGTGTCGCAAACAGCTGTTCATCGACTCAGCTATATTTTTTGTCATTATGTTATGCCGCCGACCATGAAACTGTGAACGTGCCCATTTCTCGACTCCGATCTCTCGAAGATAAGTTGCTGCTGCTGGCATATGCGATTCAATTTGTCGCTGATGCGTTCGAAACTAGCAAGTATACTAGTCGCACAAGTAATAAAGTGATGAGTAAGATATCATTCCCACGAGGATTGATTCTAATTGAATTTGTTATTCGAAAGCGAAAACAGAATAAAGGGGGGGTTTTGTTGATTGATTAACTAAACTCAAATCGAAAGCAAATGAAGAATAATACAATGCAAAGTTAAATCAATTGAGAGATACACAATGAAAGAAAATCTGGTTAAGGGATTATTCTCTACCACAAGATATGGATTTGCGAATTAATCACAGAATTGTCATCCAATTACACCATTGAAATTATCAACCGTAGATAACAACAAGCTCTGTTATCCCAATCTTTCCTTACTTTGTTGTTAAATAAAAACAGGCTCTTTATTTAATCTCTATCCATTAAACAACCTAGAACAAGCTCTCTGAGTTTAATTCAATGGATGCATTATGATAAGAAAGATAGGTTGATCTAAGCAATAAACACACAAGCTCGGATTATTTAACTTAGGTTATATTCTCCAATTGTAATCTCTGATCACAATTTTGCTACTAATGATTAGAAATTCAAGACAATTACGGATCAAGATTTCTAGTCTAGCAATAGACAATATCCAGATTATATTCAGTTGGCCACCCAAATACAATCAGCAAGCAATCATAAGCATTAAACATGGGAAAATACAAGCAACTTCAATTAGAGAATTGGATAACAATTCCTTGCACAATCAACTTACAAAAACCATATCAGGGGCTTTGAAATCACCCTCAACCAATTCAGATTCAGTTACACATGTTAAAGAACGTGGTAAATACAATACAACATGGAGACATTCCAGAAAATGAAAGGGAAGGGAAAAACTTAGCAAATTTGATGTAATTCTCTTTGGATTGTAGTTCTTCCTCTTTCCAAGCTTCCTTTCTCCTTCAAGAACTCCAAGAGATGAAAGAATTCCAGAGCTGCAGCCTCTCCCACGTTCTCCCTCTTCAAGTTATGAAATAAAACCCTAAAATGTGTTTAAATACTCTGCTACAGTAACCTGCTACAGTGTCCCGTATTATACATGCTACAGTGATTTGTGGAATTACATTTCTATCTTCTCACACTGTTTTGATTACAACTTTTGGTACACTGAATGGATTTATAAACCGTAAATTTCTCCAGAAAATAGACTTCGAGAGCTTTTCCAACGGTATATAATATGTCATCGGGTTCATTGTATATCAATACAATTAAATCCGAGAAGATGGTTGACTAGCAGAGGTGAAAATGAAGGGTTTTACTCCATTTTTGTGCAAGTTGCTCCAAAACTCCTACAAACATCAAAACCACACAAAAACATAAAAATACCAAGGAATATAGCAAAGAAACATGGACGAATTGATATAAAAGTAATACATAAATAGACACCTATCAAATTCCCCCACACTTAGACTTTGCTAGTCCTCGAGCAACTAAAATGATACGAAACAAAACTAAACCGAAACAGAATCAGAGAAAAATTAAAACACACCAATGCTTCAACTTGTAAATAGGCCTCAAAGATTGTACTTAATTATAACCCAAGGAAAACTTCAAAATAATGCACTTGATCAAGAATTTATCTCAAAAATTAGTTTCTCTTCATTTCAATTCCTCAAGTGTGTGTGTGTAGAGCCATTCTCACCTAATCACTTGTAACCCGGATGAGTTTATGCATAAAAATGAATCATATTTAATATTGAAGATATGTGTATAAATGAACTCCATAGGCCTGCTTTTCAAGTCACTCTCCACTAATGTAGACATGCACAACACCAAGGATCAAGTAGGACTTTATTAAGCTTGTAACGTTTGGCTTGGGTGAAGGTATGATAAAGGATAATAATTTGGCTCAAATCACCCACAAACACATAAATCATTCAAGACTATGTAGAGCTCAACCCTATAACACAACTTCATTTCAATTCACCAGGTTACTCCCCCAAACTTATTTAGAACACTCAATCTCTTTTTTTTTTTTTTGCAGAAAACAAAAGAAAACTACACCCCCACACTTTGTTGTTTCATTCTTTTTAAGAACACTTAAGGGTATAGATCTCTTATTCTTCTTCTTTTGTTCTCTTTTTTTTTCTTTTTTTCTTCTTTTTTTTATTACACTTCCCCTCCCCCACACTTAAACAACACATTGTCCTCAATGTGTAAGTACGTGGACGATAAGTACAGATTGGCTTTTTTTTTCTGTTTTCTTTTTTTTAACAAATACAATAGGACTCACTTACATTGCTCATGACACATCCCAACCTCCTCTAACTTCCCAAAACCAGAACATAGCTCAAAATTTAATTGTGAACGATCCACATGCTCATAGGTAAGGGATAAACTGTTTGGAATAAATTCATTTGAGGTTAGGAAATCTTTTAGTGAGTTAACAAAGAAAAAGGCTTACAAAGGCTCAAAGGGGTAACTAGGGATCAATTTCAGTCAAGGTTGGCTATTAAGGCTCAAACGGTCCAAAGATGGCCTAAATCATTTCCCCAATGTTGCACAGTCTAGGATTTCGCCTCGAGTGACCATCAAACAAGTTCTAGAATTCATTGAAATCTGAAGAAACATTTAAATTACATAAACTTTCTCTAAGTGAACAAATAAATCAGTGATAATAGCTCAGTGCTCAATGTTGCGCAAGGAATCAAAAGCAAAGCGAAAACCAATAAAAATTTCAAGCACACAGATCCATGCATAATTTATCATTTTCCAAGAGTTATTCTTAATTCAATCATTATCTTATCATCGACCCACAAAATGCAAGAAAAGAGGTACGTGGCGTTGTTACACCTGAGTCAAGATTGTATATTTCAACAATCCTTAGGACCAGTAGCCCGCAGACTTAAGGTTTCCAGCCTATATACCTTTATTATGAAAGAACAAAACAAGAAACAAGACACTTCAAACAACATGAAATAAACAAACTACAGATTTATTTAGAGAGAATGCGTTTCAAGGGTTAAGAAAACCCCATATTCTGCCATTCTCAGGTTTTTCCACAATTGTTTTTTTTTGAATCAAAACTGATAAAGATAAAAACACATAACAACTCTAAATTACGCAAAACTAAACTCACTCATAAAATAACAAAGTTCAACAAGTCAGCAAACAAAAACAAGTTAGTTAGAATGGGTCTAAAAAGTTAGAAGTTAGCCTCCTTATTCAGCCATTATGGATTGAAGAGATCCAGAATGCGTTTCAAGAGAACTTGAACTTTTTAAGCCACCACTCTAAAAACCGAGATTAGAAAATATTACCTGGGACGAAAGAAATAACCTGAAAAATCTCAAAATAAATAACATGAAAAACTTCAAATAAACACAATAAAAAGAAAGCAAACAAAAACGAAGCAAACCAGCAAATAGAGATTACAGATGGAGTGTTAAATCCAGTTTACGCCTCTTATTGCCTTCTCCAAACCAATCAATCCGAGCTGTTGTTGGATCAGGCGAATAGACGAATTCTTGTAGTTTGTCAATTAACTCCCCTGCCGTTGAAGCTGTAACAAGGATTTGCCTCGCTGATGGTGAGATAAAATTTTTTTCTACAGCTTGATCAAGAAAAGACAACAAACCATCAAAAAAGTTATTGACATTTAACAAACCAATGGGTTTTTAATGGATGTTTAGCTGTGCCCAAGAGGTGATTTGAAATATCTCCTCTAATGTACCATAACCACCGGGCAAAGCTATAAATGCATCAGACTTAACAACCATATGTGCAATACGCTCATGCATGCTAGAGACATTGTAACTCTTCCCCATTGTGTTGCCTACGATATCTCGCACAGCTAATGGTTTAGGGATAATGCCGAGAACTTTGCTCCCTCCTGGGATGCAGCTGTTGACACACACCCCATTAACCCAAGACTACCCCCTCCATAAATCAAATTAATACCCCTCGCAGCTAATGTCCTACCAAGATCAAGAGCTGCTGTGGTAAACTCTCCATCTTTACCAAATTGCGATCCGCAAAATACGCATATATTGCGGAATCGCCGAATTGGTGTTTTCTCCATTTCTACAAGTGCTCTAATCTTGTGTAAGACACGTTAGATATTATGCTTTTCAATTGCAAGACAGGTTATGGAATGACATATGAAAATATGCAGAATGTATATATACACCCATAAAACTCTCAAATTTTGACACATGGGGACATACTTTCAGTGGGGGTTGCTCGATGCAGATTTATCGCCCCAAGATTTGAAAAAATGAGATATGCTTTCGGGGGGTTTGACAAAACCTACACACTTGTCTCCCACGTGAAGCATGAAAAATGGAAATATAATTTCGGTGGGGTTTGACAAAACCGCCACACTTATCTCCCACGTGAAGCATGAAAAGTAGAGATATACTTTCGGCGAAGGTTGACAAAACCTCCACACTCGTCTCCACGTGTGTGTATGACATGGGTAGTCATATGGTTTGTCAAAAAGAAAACTTGAAATTAAAACAAACAAAATCAACAAACAACAACAACACAAAAACAACATTGATAATCAGATCAAACGAAACAAGAAAGAAATAAAATTTAACAACAACAACACACATTCAAATATACAAGTAGTTGTGATTGTGGCTCACATCTTCCTCTGGTTTTACGTCCAGTAACGGCTGAAACGCCTTCTATGAGTCGGGGATTTGCTTCCCATCCAGTTTTCTTATAAACTGGCAAACAGGGTCGTTTTTAGTCAGATTCCCTAGACTATAACACTGCAATTCATCACGAAATTGTGTCCATAGATTAAGCAATTCACGCTGAACAAGTCCACAAGAATGTGACTCGAGAGTTAACAAAACATTATCCAGCGACTCATTACTCAAACCATTCTTAATAAATGAAAGTTTATCTTCTCTATTCCTGGACGAAAAACCTAATGAACGACAAGTCTGGTTACAATTCCATCTAGCACATTTATAACATACTTGTAACCTTTTCGCTCTTCGCCTCTTGGCGTAGTAGCTCTTTCCTAGACCAGGCATGTATTTTGCGAGATTAATGTCCGGCTCACCGGACAATCTCACCTTGGCTTCGATAAGCCATCGGATATCCGCAGGCAGATTTAAGAGCATCAATACCCAAAGTCTAGTCATCCGTACTTTATAAATTTTAAACACAGCATTTTGAGGAAGTGAAGGAAAATATTTACGAAGGTTCGACAAAAAGATATCGGCATCCATTGAAGAGGAGAAAAGAAGAGATATTACCGATAATGCGATCGGGTTTGTTTTTCTCCAAGATATGCACGTTTCAAACCTTTGGCGAAAGACTTCAACTTCCGTTTGGATGTTTCCACAAGCTGCTGCACAAATGAGCTCAAAGCACAGAGTAATCAAATTAAACAAAAGAAAGGAAAAGAAAAGAGCAAAAACGAAACTAAAGACACATAAAAGAGATAACAACACAATAGCAAACAAAAGTCAAAAAACAAGTAAAAAATATAAAAACAAATGAGACAGATGGCAAAGAGAGATAAAACCTGATCAATTTGATGGCCTATGAAAGGAATCTCCTTGAGACACAAAAAATCGATCATTATTACCTCATTTTATTTTTCTTTTCTTCTTTTTTTTTATTTTTCAAAAACATTGGGTTGCCTCCCAATAAGCGCTTGGTTTAACGTCCTCAGCCCGACGTTGGTTCCATCATGGGAGGGTCCAATCTCCGCTGTGCTTCTCTAGTGGGCTTGGATCCTTCTTCCAACAATAATTGGTGCATGCATATGGCTGGGCCTTGGATGTTAGCAATCGTCCACCCAATAGCTATTTTGTGATCTGTAAGTATTCGGACGAGTTTCTCTTCTTGTATTCGTGCAAGGCCCATTTTCATTGTAATTGACAAAGTACCATTCTCAACCAAGAATCCATGATTCAAATGATCTGGAAGTGACTTAAGCTCCACGGTATTGGCCTTCATCACAGAAGAGAGAAGTTTCATATTAGATAAAGGAAATTGAATGCATGAAACATCATACCTATTTGTAGTTATGGCTATGGTCTTATCTAAGCATGCCATAGCTTCCTCCATTTCTTTGAACATTTGTATCAACCTTCTTGGTTCTTTAGAATTTTCTGTCCCTATGAGCTCATTAATAGCCATTTCCAATCCATCCTTGCGAGTTAACTCAAAATATTGTTGTGGCAAAGAATCAATAATGTCAACTGCAAAAACAGAATGCAAGTTACTAGGGTACCTCATTGACTCGAAAATATTGAAACGGATCATTTTGCCATCAAACTCTATGACGAGAGTGCCATCATGAACATCAATCTTGGTTCTAACAGTTTTCGAGAATGGTCTCCCTAAAAGAATCGGAGTTGGATTAGGAGATGTCTCATCCTCTACTTCAAGGACATAGAAGTTTGCTGGGAAAACCAATTGATTCACCTGCATAAACTCTTTTGGCATATGCATTAAAATGATCAGCAAGTTGAATGGTAATACCAGTTTTCGCAAAAGGTCCAAGATTTAAAGAAGCATAAATAGAATATGGCATGACATTAATAGATGCTTCTAAATCTAACATAGCTCTTTCAAACTTGGTTTTACCAATTGTGCATGGAATGGTGATCGTACCTGGATTGTTGCATTTCGGAGGAATTTTTCTTTGCAATACAGCTGAAACATTTTCCCCCACACTTACTTTCTCATTTCCCTTCAACTTTCTCTTGTTGGTGCATAACTCCTTGAGAAATTTCCATAACTTGCTCGATACTTGCATAGCATCCAGAAGTGGTATATTTACCTCGATTTTGTGAGAAGTTTCCAGGATTTCTTGTTCTTGTTCCTCCTTCGATTTTGCAAATCTGCTAGGAAATGGTGGAGTAACATAAGAAGGAATTTGATTTTCAAGATCGACCTTAGAAGATGATGTGTTGTTCATGGTGGAAGTGGTGTCATCTCCTTCATCAGTTTGTGATTTCTTTGTCAGGTTTTGGATACTTGCCCCAGTTTTCCATTTGCTCTCCATTTCGAATTTGCTCTCCACTTCGCAAAGTTATCGCACAATCATTCTCTCTTGGATTGATCACCGTTTGAGAAGATAATTTTTCTGAGCATTGGCCCTCGAATTTGCTCATGCTAGTAGCCAATTGTCCCATTTGATTTGCGAGATTTTGGATACTTGCCCCAGTTTCCTGCTGGAATTGCATTGTGTTAGTGGCAAGTGCATTAACAATATCCTGGAGAGACATACCTGAGTTTTGTAAAGCTGGTTGTGGTGCTGGATGTGGCATTGGTGGTGGTTGCATTTGAAATGGTTGCTGTACTCTAGGTTGATTGAAACCTTGTGGCCGATTTGGTATCACATTTGGAGTGATTGGTTGATGATTCCAGTAACTGAAATTATGGTGATCTTCCCATCCAGCATTGTAAGTGCTAGAGAAAGGATCATACCATTGCCTCGTTTGTCCTGGAAATCCACCCATGGCATTGGCTTGTTCCATATATTCTTCTTGTAAAGTTGGATACATGTCGATTGGATGCTCCATCGTAGAATATATCCCACATTCATAAGATTTTTGCATATCTCCTACAGCCATGTTTTCAACAAGAGAGGTTAGCTCAGAAAGTTGTTGTTCAATGTTCGGAGTGCTTACCTCATTTACTCTCCATGGTACTTGTGGCTCAAATCCGCTACTGAATTGATAGAAGTTTACTGCCATGTTGTCTAAACACAAACAATCAGAAAAGAAAAACAAACAAAATAGAATCAACAATGAAAACAAAACAACAAATCGATTAGAAAATCAATCCCCGGCAACGGCGCCAAAAACTTGATGCGTTCGAAACTAGCAAGTATACTAGTCGCACAAGTAATAAAGTGATGAGTAAGATATCGTTCCCACGAGGATTGATTCTAATTGAATTTGTTATTCGAAAGCGAAAACAGAATAAATGGGGGGTTTTGTTGATTGATTAACTAAACTCAAATCGAAAGCAAATGAAGAATAATACAATGCAAAGTTAAATCAATTGAGAGATACACAATGAAAGAAATCTGGTTAAGGGATTATTCTCTACCACAAGATATGGATTTGCGAATTAATCACAGAATTGTCATCCAATTACACCATTGAAATTATCAACCGTAGATAACAACAAGCTCTGTTATCCCAATCTTTCCTTACTTTGTTGTTAAATAAAACAGGCTCTTTATTTAATCTCTATCCATTAAACAACCTAGAACAAGCTCTCTAAATTTAATTCAATGGATGCATTACGATAAGAAAGATAGGTTGATCTAAGCAATAAACACACAAGCTCGGATTATTTAACTTAGGTTGTATTCTCCAATTGCAATCTCTGATCACAATTTTGCTACTAAGGATTAGAAATTCAAGACAATTACGGATCAAGATTTCTAGTCTAGCAATAGACAACAACCAGATTATATTCAGTTGGCCATTCGAAATACAATCCAGCAAGCAATCATAAGCATTAGATATAGGAAAATACAAGCAAATTCAATTAGAGAATTGGATAACAACTTCTTGCACAATCAACTTACAAAAACCATATCAGGGGCTTTGAAATCACCCTCAACCAATTCAGATTCAGTTACACATGTTTAAGAACGTGGTAAATACAATACAACATGGAGACATTCCAGAAAATGAAAGGGAAGGGAAAAACTTAGCAAATTTGATGTAATTCTCTTTGGATTGTAGTTCTTCCTCTTTCCAAGCTTCCTTTCTCCTTCAAGAACTCCAAGAGATGAAAGAATTCCAGAGCTGCAGCCTCCACCACGTTCTCCCCTCTTCAAGTTATGAAAATAAAACCCTAAAATGTGTTTAAATACTCTGCTACAGTAACCTGCTACAGTGTCCCGTATTATACATGCTACAGTGATTGTGGAATTACATTTCTATACTTCTCACACTGTTTTGATTACAACTTTTGGTACACTGAATGGATTTATAAACCGTAAATTTCTCCAGAAAATAGACTTCGAGAGCTTTCCAACGGTATATAACATGTCATCGGGTTCATTGTATATCAATACAATTAAATCCGAGAAGATCACTGACTAGCAGAGGTGAAAATGAAGGGTTTTACTCCATTTTTGTGCAAGTTGCTCCAAAACTCCTACAAACATCAAAACCACACAAAAACATAAAAATACCACGGAATATAGCAAAGAAACATGGACGAATTGATATAAAAGTAATACATAAATAGACACCTATCAGTCGCATATGATAGTTGAAATCAGCACAATGATATGTCCTTGCAGCGCGGTAGTACAATTCCAACAAAGTCTTATCCTTGAACGTTGCCTTCAAATTACCCTTGAGATGATGAGTGCACAATCCATGCAGTGCATGAGGAAAAACTGCTACAACAGCGCGTTCAATACTACGATGACGGTCAGAAATGAAGACAAGATCTCGAACATTTTGTACAACATGATCACGCAACTGTCTCATGAACCAGTTCCATGAGTCATCATTTTCAGAATGCCCTATTCCAAATGCCAAGGGGTATATTTGGTTATTACCATCCATAGAAGAAGCCAAAAACATTGTACCACTATATTTCCCTTTTAAAAAAGAACCATCAACTGCAATAACTGGCCTAATTGACGATGCAAATCCAGCAATCGAGGCCCCTGTACTCATGAAAAAGTATCTGAAATGGTTCTTCTCATCAGTTTCTAACGACGTTTTGGTCCCCAGGTTTGCTTTCTCAATCATGCACATATACTGAGGGAGTAGTGTGAATGATTCATCATGAGATCCGTGAAGTTCTTGCAAAGCTACCTCCTTTGCCCTCCATGCCTTATTGTACGTGATATTAACACCCAATGATTTCTGAACATCGGACATAATATCCTTTGGACGATATATTCTCGATGCCTCAACGAATTTGCTCTTAATATGTTTGCCAATGACATGTGCAGTTGCCTGTTTGTGAACTGGGTGAAGTCCGGCTCCGGAGCACGTGTGGTGGTTCTTATACGTTTTCACTTGGAAGAAATGTGAATCGGCCACCTTTATGGCACGTAAACGCCATTTACAAGATTCAGCACGACATACAACCTCAAACCTTGTGGCGTTGGAGTTCCTCACCTTGAATTGAAAGTTTCGTCTTAATGCCAACATCGCTAACTTCTCTCGAAGCTCTGTTTTGCTATTAAACATCTGTCCAACCCCAACCTCAATCTTGTCAACTACAAACGATGAGGCATCATCGCCTACTGTGGAGGGTGGATGCACGATAGGCGGCATCCACCTGAATGTGTTAGCTTGAGAGCTGTCATTATTCGACATCGGATCTTCTTGATGTCCATATACTAGACGAGTAGGCGTAGAGTGAATTGGAGGAGGCACGGTAGGTGTGGAGTGAATTGGAGAAGGCACGGTAAACGGCTCATCCTGGTTCACATCATTCAAGATCTCCCGTTCTCCCTCATTATCGAAATGTGGACCGGCTACATTGTGCCCATCAACAACAAAATCATCCAATCCCTCAACATCATTCTCAATATGAACCGTGTAATCATTATTGTCATCGTCAACATGCACACTAACATCATCACCACCATCATCAGTATCTTCGCAATATTCATTGCCACCATCGTCATCATTAACATCATCAATATTACCTAGACTCTCAAACTCTCTAATGCTGTCAAGATGACGTACCAATCTCGATGGCATCGATGGAGGCACTCCTTCTTCATTTTCAAATAACACCCCTACCCCAAATGACTCATGCCCTGCATGCCCTGAACACTGCTCAAACTCAACGCCAACATCGTCATTCAATTCTGGTTGTCCACAAACAGGAGTAGACTCACTTAATTGGTTGCTCCCACTTGCTGAACGAAACAAAGAGGGATGAGAAGATCCTTCTCGCCTACGTATTGCATTGGATCCTGACCCTGACCTCTGTCTTTGCTTCTCCCTATCTTCAACTTTAACAACTAATGGTGTATATGATTGTTGGTCCTCCAAACAATGTTGTATGAAAAAATAAACATCGTCATCAGTCTCAATACGAATCGGCATTGGAAGAACACCCTTACAAGCAAATTGAACCTCTAAACTCATTCTTTTCTTACAAAGATCCCAACCCATTTTAGTACTAATACAGTCAACCAACTCGTTATAAGTAGCACACCTACGAATTATCAATAGCTTCCCCGTCCCACCGGTATACAAATAACTACCATTCTCTTGCACAGTCCAAGAGCCATTGTATACAATGAGTATGCGTAAAGTTTCCATTTCCTGCATGATTGAGACATATCATATCATCATATAAGATCCGTGGACAAAAAATAATTACGAAATAGCTTGCAAAAGTGGAAAAAACGAGCGTTCTGCCAAAACGCTCGACGACGCTTGACAAACACACTCGACACTCGACATATGTCACACGACACTCGAACTCGACTAAATTTTACATCCGACACTCGTCAACTTGTACACTCGACGTGATTACTCGAAAGCTCGACAAAATAAACTCGACGACTCTCGAAACACTCGACTTGCATGGTTCGAGACATATACAGGTCGGTTTCCCCGCGTCCGACACTCGACTCTCGACACGCGACACACGAACTTCTGCCGACATCGTCAATCCAAAAGACCCTTGACGACACTCGAACCCGCAACACTCGAACCTATAATCGACGCAATATCTAGACACTCGACACCAACATCCGAATTGTCGAGATTCTATCCGACAGAACTTCTCGACACTCGACGACACTCGACTACACTCGACGACACTCGAAAACAGTCGTCTTCTTCGACCTTCGACTGCGAAAACCCATTTTTGTACACCGACAGCCAATTTCCAGCATTTTTTCACACAGACGACACTATCTCTACCCATAGTTCACATACATAACCCATTTTTAAGCTATATAATGCGGTTGTTAGTTACCAAAGCGATCAATAACGAAAACACTACACATACATTAAATTTTCATGCCATTTACAGAGAGATTAAGGAAAGTTGTTCTTACGCGTTTTGCTTACTGCTTCAGATGTTGAGGTTGTTTCGGGACAGTGAAGTGAAGTGATTCGAGCTGTTACTGGTTTTCGTTGTTCTTTGTTTTAGTTTACTTTCTTCAAATTCGTCCAAGGATATAAAATAACATGCGTTTGGGAATTTATTATAAGACAGATGTATTTTTATCTTTTAGACACAAAAGTGTCTATGAGATGAAAATAATTCAGAACATGTCCATTTTTCAAATAAACCCTCTAAATTTGTCTATTTTCTTAATTTTTCCAAAATTTTGTTAGTACAACGATACGAAATACTATTTATATTAGATTAAATATGATATACATAATATTATAGTCTCAAAATTTTTAGATCCTTCTGACATGATACGGTGGGTGTCTAGTAACAACAAAGATAGAGCAAAAAACTGCCACTGTAACTGTATGATGCCGTTGGATTCTCAAAGCTTCTTATTTTCTCCAATATTTATTCACTGTCATAAACCAACAGCACTATCTCTTTTGTTCTCCTCTACTTCTCACTTCTGTCACGAACTCGGAAACCACCAAAACCAGCCAAAAACAAGAAGCATAACAATAATAATAAGCATGTCTTCTTTCCAGCTTCACAAACTACAATTTCACTACTCACACGCTTCGAAATCTTCTTCTTGTTTGTCCAAACCCCACCAGCTTCACTGTTTCAGCTTTTCTCGGGGACCCTTTTACGGGAAACTTAGGCTGGCTTTTGCTTTACCAGAAAGTTGTAGAAGCCGAGGATATAAGGTGCACTCGTTTCACTGCTCTTGTAAAACGAAGGATGCTGAGATTGAGAAGGTTGAGACTGAGGAACATGATAAAAGG
The DNA here is from genome assembly GCA_013180625.2 of Boswellia sacra. Lineage (NCBI taxonomy): Eukaryota > Viridiplantae > Streptophyta > Magnoliopsida > Sapindales > Burseraceae > Boswellia > Boswellia sacra. The sequence continues at coordinate 49,383 of SNVD02012025.1, forward strand.
CCACCCTTTGATATCAATCTCGCTGTCATTCTTGCTGGGTTCGCCTTCGAAGCATACACGAGCCCCCCTGTACTTCATACTTCTTTCATTTTTGGTTTTTCGGTTGCTTTTGAGGTTTCTTCTTGTAAAAACTGAAAAGGGCATGAATTGATGTTTGTGAATTTATTTATTTGTTTGTTTGTTTTCTGTGACCAGGAAAAGATGGGGAGGCAGGAGGTTGATGCTGCTGGTTGTAAAACAGTGTTTCTCTCCGAGTATGTGAAGTTTTTAGCTCTCACACTCTTGTAAATTGGTTTTTGTGTCTGATTTGTGCTGTCAAGGCATCAAGATTTTCCATTTGTATCTAAATTGTCTTTGGATTGTGGAAGACTATTGTCTTCGCGTAAATTATATGTGTTCAAGTTTATTTGAAATCCAACAATTTGGTTAATAATGTGCAGGTCGTTTGTGCGTGAAATATATGATGGTCAATTGGTTGTAAAGTTGAAGAAGGGTATTAATTTGCCTGCTATGGATCCATGGGTTGGTTGTTTTATTTTGTTTATTTATTTTTAATTGTGAATTTCGCTGATGCTTTGGGTTGCTTTGAGCAAAGCTGGTTATTATTTAGGTGTTGGTTTGGTAGAAATATCAATGTTTTCCTCGTGAATTCGAATTCGTTTGCAGAAGCTGAAAGTCGCTAATTCTGTTTCCTTTTTTAATTTTGAGAAAAAAATTGTAACATAAATCATACAATTTCCATCATGCTTTCAGGGAACAAGTGACCCATATGTGGTCATGGAATTGGATGGTCAGGTAGTCAAGAGCAAGATTAAATGGGGGTAAGTTATTGTCATTGTTCCTTCAATCTTAACTCGTTTTGCCGAAGTCTATGTTTTATTCTGTTAGGATACTCTTTTCAGGTTGTGGAATTAACTTCTGGATAGGAAATTTGCCTTAATTGTTGAATATTATAATTGAGCCAGATACCAGCACTTGCAGCCTTTCCATTGCTATTATGGGACCAATGTTACATAACTTTAGAGCTGGGAGATTTCCCATCTATATATATAAGTTTTCGTATTCTTAAAACAGCATGACAAGGAAATTTTAGCTTGTTCCTGAAAACTCATGGAAGTATTCCGTGATGACAGGTCAAAGGAGCCAACATGGAATGAGGAGCTAACTTTTAACATTAAGCTCCCTGCAACAAATAATCTTCAGGCAATTTGGTTTCATCCTGGATCTCTAGTTATTTTTGGTCACATAGGAAACTCTTATTTGCCCTTTCTCAGTTCCACTTTTCATTTAAATTGATCTTTTTAGCTTTTCACATTCTAAGTAATGGGAGAAATATAGAATTGAATTATAAAAAATTTCTTGAGATGATTATTCATGTCTTAATTTAACATAAAACCCAAAAACTGGGTTAATAGATAAGGGCCCAAACAAATTTAAAGTACTTGAATACTAAAGTGGCCTACTATACTTGTCAACCAAGATGTAGCCGATTTCTTTTACCCAGAAAAAAAGTTTATACTCACCACTGAAATTAATATAACGAGATTAAGCAAAAGCCAGCTCCCAGATGGAATAAAATTATGATTTAATTTTCAACCATTGTACTATGACCCATGCTCTTCATCCATCATGTTGCACATAGCCTCACATTTGTCCATTGGGATCGCTAATCATTCTATTTGTGTTTGGACTGGTCAATGTAAAGCGTCCTTGCTTGGGACAATGTTGGTTAATAGTTCAGGAATGGCATATCTCCTGTCCATTGTATGATTGATGTCAATATAATCGTCACCACTATCAACAATTTCCTCCACTACTAGTATGAATGTTGACAATTTAGGTGTTTTATGACTATAGGTACCATATAAATTCGTCAAGTGTTTACACATTGGAGTCGTTTATACTTGTGTGATACAAATCCTTGATTTAGAAGTTACAATGCTAGTGTAGGATTTATTCTTGATCAAACTATTGATTTATCTTCAAAATGGTTATTTTCGAAACATTGTGTTTGAATTTCTGACATACAGCGTGAAACTTTAGGTTGCAGCTTGGGATGCAAACCTTGTGGCTCCACATAAACGCATGGGTAATGCTGTCATAAATCTGGAAGACCTCTGTGATGGTGGGAATTCAATGAACCACTTCCAGATATAGAGCAGATTAAGCATGTTTTTATTGTCCACCAGATTTTTCTTTAAAGTGATCAAACAGTAATTGTGTTATGATAGGCAACTTGCATGAGATGGTGGTGGAATTGGAAGGAATGGGAGGTGGTGGAAAATTACAACTAGAGGTATTTTTTTTTCCTGGTGAAAGAACACAATTTGATGTTTGTTCAGAAAGAATCCTCCATTACCTTTCTTTATCATTAGGAAAATGGATTTTTTTCGATTTTAAGTTTTTTAAGGAAATATTAAACAGAAAGGTTCTATATAAAGCTGCTAGTCCACATAGATGGCACAAAAGTACTTTGGACAACTATTTCGTACCTCCGAAAATTAGTATCAAAATGCATGATCTTCCAGAGGCTACTCCTTTTTATCAGAAACATCAATTTATGGCGGGGATACCAACCTCCCTTTTGATGGATGAAGATTCTAGATGTACGTAAGGGCTCTTGCTGTGCTAATATTATTTGCTACAGATTTTGCTCTAAGATTATGGCAGGTTTCTGTTTAATATTACAATCCGTCGGACTCTTGTTTGCTTGAACTGGTCATAAGTTGAGTTCTTGAAATGTGTGTGAGCTTTTTTAGCTACTTCAGCTGAAACTTATGATTAACTGTTGAAACTCAAAGTTTCGGGTCTTGAGAAGTTAGATATAGATAGAGGTGAGGATATCTTTTTATTAGCTTGGAAAAGTTTTGTCACCTGAGGCAATATATGTTAATTTCCTTTCTATACTATCTTGCATTACTTACCATAATTATTAGACTGAATCATAGAGTGCAGAAGCTTAGCTGTTTATCTCACTTCTTTCTTGCATTTTTATTCTCTGATATGTCTTCCTCTTCAACTTCTGAGTCAAGCTAGCCTTGTCTCTGAGGAAATTTTGACTTTGATGTTCCATTTATTTTTATTCTTGAAGGAATTAGAGAACTTAATAGGTAAAAATGACAAAGGGAAGTTTTCTCTACTATTTTTTTCTTCATGCACAGTCATGGATTCTTAGTTTTCTAATTCCACTTTTCATGTTGCCTTTAAATATTTCAGCTTTATTTTCTGTGCTTTACTAATAGACTTGTTTATCTGTATAAATCCAGTAGAATATTTATTTCCCAACCATTTTTGGTTTTGTTTCCTACCATTTTCAGGTCAAGTATAAAAGTTTTGATGAAATTGAAGAAGAAAAGAAGTGGTGGGACCTCCCAATTGTTTCAGCTTTTCTTAAGAAAAATGGCTTTGAGTCTGCACTGAATAAATTCGCAGGCTCCGAGACTGTGCCAGCTCGCCAGTTTGTAGAATTTGCTTTTGGGCAACTGAAGTCATTCAATGATTCCTATCTTCTGAAGAATCCATCTTCAACCAGTAATAAAACAGAAGATTCAGGAAAATCTGAGAATGCTGCTGTGATGGATATGCCTTCTCAGGTGGGCAATATTTCAGAAGCCTCTTTGAATGACACAAGCTGCAGTGAACAGCGCAATATAGAGGAGATTTACACTGATAATGGTGTGACAGAAGTTAGTGATTCTAAGCTATCTGATAAACATTTTTGGAAGAACTTTGCTGATATTATCAATCAAAATGTTGTTAAGAAACTAGGTGTCCCTGTACAAGAAAAATTAAAGTGGGATGCATTTGACTTGTTGAACAGAGTTGGCTTACAGTCACGGAAGATTGCAGAAGCAGGTTATATTGAATCAGGACTAGCAACTCCAGAGGTTCAGGATGTTGATAATGATAAAGCAAGTAGCTCACCTAGCATTAACATAATTCAGTCTTCACTTCCAGACATAAAGAACGCAACAAAAGAACTATTAAAGCAAACTGATTCTGTTTTAGGAGCTTTAATGGTTTTGACTGCTGCAGTTTCTCAATTAAACAAGGAAGAAGATGCTACACAGCAAACTTCTATTGTAGGAAAATCTGAAACCAAAAGGGAATCTCCTAAAAAAGTTGAAGATGATGTGAGCTCAATGGATGTTTCAGTAGTAAATGAAAAAGAAGCTGATGAGATGAAAGCACTTTTTTCAAGTGCAGAAAGTGCCATGGAAGCTTGGGCAATGCTTTCCAGTTCTCTGGGGCATCCAAGTTTTATCAAATCTGAATTTGAGAAACTTTGCTTTTTGGATAATCAGTCTACAGATACTCAGGTGAGATTTTTCTCACTGGTAATGCTGTCACCTAGAATTCAAAATAAAAGTGAACATGCTTATCTTGAGCAATCTATATTGCAAAATGCTCTGGCAACTTATATGATGAAGCTGCAGGTGGCAATTTGGCGTGATTCTGAGAGGAAAAGACTAGTTGTCGCTTTCAGGGGGACAGAACAAGTAGGTCATATTTCTTGTTTGCCTAAGTGGAGTAGTTAGATAGCTCTCATTTCAAATTATACATTGCTTCAGGTGAAATGGAAGGACTTGCGAACTGATTTAATGCTAGTTCCTACTGGGTAATGTTTATCTACCATTTGACTTGTTCAATGCATTCTGGTTTTTATTTTTTATTCTTTTAACGTTCACATGATTAATTTATTACTTGGCTGTGCACTATGAAAATGGTCTTTTTAATTTCCTGGACAAGGATTACCATAAGGTATTGGTGCCTGGCTTGTTAGGTCATCTTTTTGTACTATATGCCCCTAATCTGTATAAGTTGATCTTTGACATTATGAAGTAAATCCATACAATGTTACATTTTATTATTGCCTTGTAATGTTAATTTATATTTCAATTCTATAGGCTAAACCCTGAACGAATTGGTGGAGACTTCAAGCAAGAAGTTCAAGTATGTGTATAACTAATAGATTTTTTTTTTGTTTTTGTTTCAAAATATTTATAAGGTGCACAGATTTTCAATATCAACTTCGCTTCTATGATTTAATGAGTGGTGTTATAACCTTTGCAGGTTCATAGTGGTTTTTTGAAAGCATATGATTCAGTCAGGATAAGAATCCTCTCGCTTGTTAAACTGGCAATAGGTTTTACGTAAGTTGTGCTTTTGCTTAAATATAATTATCTTACTTTCAAGCATGATACTAATGAGGTTATGTTCAATGAGATATAAAATGGAGGAGTTAAGAGAACTTCTACTGTTGCATAAAATGTAAGAGATATTTCATCAGCAGCTGTGAGACTGAGAGATATTGACATGTTCTCTTTAATAGCTGTGGAGTTTTTTTATTAGTATAGAGATGGTATAATGCTGAATTTGTCGCTCAAATCTGTAATAAGGTTCATGACTATAACCATATATAATCTAGTATGTGAATGTTTCAAAAGGAAGTTCGCAATATTTGGAGGGCAATGGCATTAAATCTTTCATTACCACGGGCTGTCAATCATTTCCTTTTCCTATATACTATCTAATGTAAGGACAGTGTTAGCAAATAAATGAACAGAGGAACTGCGAATGCCCTGCCTGTAGACTGTCTTATCTTTGTTGACCTGAACGCCTTGGTGTTGACAAATTCTGTTTAGTCATAAAATGTTTAATGTAAGTTATTAGTAAAAGTAGATATAACAAGGTAATGTTGAGATAACTGTCCTATAACATCTAACTTGGATATTATGATCAGATTATAGTGGATGTCTGCTTATGTAAACCCAATCTATCGGTATGCAATGAATTCTAACAAGGGTGGCAATGACAGTGGCATTGGCTTAAGGTTCTACATGACAAAATGAATACGTCTTTATCTTTATTTGGTGCTTAGACATTGGTGACATAAAGAATTGGAATACTAGAAATGTTTGTCTAATTTTGATTTGTTGTTAACTGTCAACTCCTCCAACTCATTGGTTGATTCTTCTCAGATATCAATAAGGTGCTTATGTAGAAAGGGTAACCATTTTTGTAGGTTCATGTTCTCTCTTATGCAACTTATTTTCTTACAGGAAATTTAAGGAAAGAAAAAAAGAATTCTGGCATTTTCAAGCAGAATTCTGTATATAACTCTCATGTATTTTGTTAAGTTTGCCACTTTACCTAAAAGCTTAAGCTAGTAGGTGGGTGCATAACATCAGTTCTATACTTTAATACGCCCCCTCACGTGTATGGCCTCACGTTTTTTTCTTTCTTTTTTTTTTGCACGTGGGCGAGGCCTTACAAACCTCTTTTGGGTTTTTGTGTGGGCCAATTTAATTTCTTTTTTAATTTGCAGCGGGGGGATTCGAACCTTAGACCGTTAGGTTAAAGGGTTCTGATGCCAAGTTAAGTTTGCCACTTTACCTAAAAGCTTAAGCTACTAGGCGTGGGCTTAACATTAGTTTTATACTTTAATATCTTTAAATTTTCGTTTCTTTTGACAAAGAAATATGTCTCTCTTTTTTCTCATTTTCCTTGTTGCAGAAACGATAGTGCTGAGCCATTGCAGAAGTGGCATGTCTATGTGACCGGTCACAGTCTAGGTGGTGCATTAGCTACCCTCCTTGCCCTTGAGCTTTCATCAAGTCAATTAGTGAAGTGAGTTATTTCCATTTCCTTACAATAGCTATTCTTTTGTCTTCATCATAATGTACACCCACTTTTGTGTGATTGTTCTGGAAAGAGTTCTTGAAGAGTTCAAGCTAAGTTTTGGTGGCTACCATCTAATTCCTGTGAACTAAAACGAACATCACATCTACTCTTTTCTTACCCAGATGTTATGTTTTCGGTTTGTAAACAAATTCAACCAAATTTCCATCCCAATCTTACTGAGATTTTCTCTGCAAGAATCCTTGTCCTCCATTATGCCCATCCAAATCCTTATTTTGCATGTGTTGATTAGCGTTTGTACCACAATTATGATATGAGTTGAATGCCAAGAAAGAGCAAAGTACCAGTTTCATGAATGTGTGGTTGTTATAGCTCAAGCATAGAATAATGTCAATGCACTGTGTATGTATAATGAATAATATATAAAACCCTTGCTAAAACTAATATTGAGCCAAAAAATCGAAACTAAGCATGTGTTCATAGAAGTGTAGTATGCCTTCTAAAACCTCAAGATCAATTGATTTAGAAGTTGGTAAATATGAGTTGTTCCTTCCTGGTTAAATGAAAATTGATTGTATATTGAGAAATTAAATCTGTTGAAATGATTCGGTAATCTTAAAAAGTTCCTGAAAATCATTGTAACCCAGTGTCTAAATTCTTATGTTATTTATGATTGATTATGTTTAATACATGTTTTTGTGCGGTACACATAAATTTTAGGTTTCCTGTTCTTTTTGTGCATCAGGCGTGGGGCAATTACCGTAACTATGTATAACTTCGGATCTCCCAGAGTTGGTAACAAAAGATTTGCGGATGTTTATAACGAGGTAATAAAACATCTTATGTTTTTCGTTCAGTTATAATGAGGTAAGTCTTCCTCATGGAAAATGAATGGTCTTATTCTTTAATTCATAGGAATACTAATTTGAAAATTTTATGTTAGCAGCTGAACTACTTCTATGCTATCATCTCTGAAATCTTGTTGATGTGTTTCTGAGAGGAATATACTTTATAAAACATAGCTTTGATGTAAGTTCAATGGCTAGAAATTTGCGTTAAAAACTTGTGATAAAAGATATCTATTTACTGATGTAAAAAGCACATGGTTGTTTCACCTATAACTCCTGTAAATGAAAACCAGTTAGGCATACATGAATAACTAGCCACTTTTTATAACTTATTTCATGTATTTCATGCATATAAGAAACATTACTCATGTAAAAATGTATTAGAATTTCAAGTTATAGGTAATTTGTATTTATAACATAATTGAATGCTTGCAGACTACAAGACATGCTTGAAACACTTCTTGTGAGCTTGACTTTTTGTTTGAGTTCAGTTGAAGCTCAATTTCAATTTTAATGAACCAAGTGCATTCTGTTATGTATGGTGACTACTTGATTCAATTACATAATCTTAAATAGCAGTTTCTAACATATTTTTTGCAGAACGAGGATGTCTAACTCTAAAATATCTGTTCCATGTTTCTTGCTTACAATTAGGATGTTTAGCTAATACATGTTGATTATTAAATTTGCAGAATGTTAAAGATAGTTGGAGAGTTGTGAACCACAGAGACATAATTCCTACTGTCCCACGTTTGATGGGGTATTGCCATGTTGCTCAACCTCTTTATCTCACAACTGGATATCTCTTAGATACCTTGGTGAGTTATTTATTTTACGTTCTGCTCCACTGTTTGCATAGGGTTTAAAATTTTGAATCCACTGAAATTCTAATTCTGAAAACAAGCAAGGTTAAGAAGCTATTTGAGAAATAGCAAAACGCTAGTTTTTTTATTTTGTTTAATCAAGTTCAATTGTCAAAGATGAACAGTACCCTTATCTATTAAGATATGTTTGATGATATTAAGCCAAATTGCTAGATAATTAATATATTAGATTATTGTTGAGCTTTGACATCCGTGCTTGGTGAAAATGCCGTATATTTGTAACTTAATATGAACTTGACTAAATAATTGGGAAAACAAAGAGGTGGTTGTATTTTTTCTATTCTCTTTTCAATTTCGTTCACTCCCTGTCTACTAGTAGAGTCGTCTTAGCTAATGACTACAGTAAATTATACCCTTTAAACTTTGGTATTCAGGAAAGCATGGAGGTTCTTAAAGATGGTTACCACGGTGATGTGATCGGGGAGTACACACCCGATGTTCTTGTCAGTGAAGTAGTATGTTTCTTTACTCACTCGATCATTTCACTTTTTCTGGTCTTGCAGTAAAATTTATTCAAGAGCTTTAACCCATCAACGTTTTAATCCAAGTTTCATAATATACGTATCTACATGAATGTTTTTCTGTTTCTAACTTGTATAAATTGAGAACGTTTTGACAGATGAAAGGCGAGAGGGAACTAATTGAGAAGATTTTGCAAACTGAGATCAATATATTTCGTGCAATTCGAGATGGGAGTGCCCTTATGCAGCATATGGAGGATTTTTATTACATCTCACTCCTAGAGGTACAGATAATGGGTTCAACAATTAATAATTAGAATGCGCATACTGAAGTTCGCTTGGGTGACAGCAGCATTGCTTTGTTAATTATCAAATAAATGGGTCATGTTATTTTTATTATTATTAATTTGACAACCCAGAAATCAGTCGTCCATTCACCGTGTTCGCTGAGTTCTTAAACTGGGGTTACATCGTATAATCGGTTTTAACATCATCTTGTTGCTTTCTTCAGACGGTGAGAAAGAGATACCGACCTTCCACAATTTCACAGACCGATGAACAAAGTCGCACGTCAATCGGCTAAGAAAAGTACAGATCAAGGCCAACACCGGTTGGAGTATTATGGGTGTTATTAGTCAGTGTGACCTCAATAAGATGTCCTTCTACACTCAATAAAATTTATTCTATATGTTCTGCAATGGCATCACATCAAATATTGTACATTGTACATTTTTTTATTACATCAAATACAAAATTGCTGACCCATTCTATGTACTTTATATCAAACACGTAAGTTAGTTCTGCCCTTTCTTTCTTGGAGATAATTAGCACAAGCTCAGTATAAAATTTAATGACAATAAAAAGTTTACATGATACCCTAAAATAGTGTTACAAGCAGTAAAATGTTGGCAGAATTAAATGCTAATCCAACAGAAAACATCTTGTACTTGAGAAATCTTTCCAGATAAATAGAAAAACACTAAGTCTTATGTAAGATTTACTAAATATTGGACAGTGATGACATCTGAGATTGAGCTTGAGCTTGAGCTTGAGCTTGACCATGAATGGAAGAATGAAAATAAAATGCTCACATGGCCAGTACAAATATCTTGAGGGGGCAAAATGCATGAGAAAAATTTAATAATGCAAAAAGTTTTAGTAGTTCAAGCATAATTGAACCGTGATTGGTACCGAGAGTTTGCGACTAGATTATATATGGTATTATCTTTATGTTTAGTGCAATATAGGACTAAAATATATTATTATATGATAATTTTTAAGAAATTAATTTTAAAACATAAAATTGCTTAATTTTTATTCAAAATTAATTTAATTATTTATAAAATATTTTACAATATTATATTAATTTTTATTTGATGATATGATATGATATATTTATATTTATCATATTATATATATAATTTTATAGTTCCATTAAATTATTAACTGTATAACAATTGTTTATATAATAATAATAAATTTATTTTACAATATTTTACTTATTTATAATAATTTTAATTTAAAAATAATATTATTTTAAATATAAATGACTTAAGATAACTATTAATGGTATGATAATAGAAATTTTTATTGTATTTTAATAACCATTTAATAATATTTTAGTTATTTACTGCCTATTTTATTATTATTTATATTAATTTCAGTCATGAAAATACCATCAATTTTTAATATAACTTATTTTTATAGTTATTAATGGTATGATAATACTATATATTTCATTTTAATATTTATATGATAAAATTTTAGTTATTTATTTACTATGATACTATTATCTGTATTAATTTTAACCATAAAAAGTAATATTATTTTTAAATAAAAATTATTTAAATAATTATTAATAAAATGATAATATAACTATTTATTGTATGCCAATATTTATTAAATAAAATTTATTATTTATTTCAAAAGACAAAAAAGGGGAGCTTGTCCCAAGCCTGGGCTTCAGAGACCCACCTCCCCCACGGGCGTATGGAGTCCCAAAAAATTTGGGGCTAAAGGGGGTAAGGGGACTAAGTGCTTGTCCCGTCCCCTCCCTCTAAAAACAAGCCAAACACAAGGATTAAGACAACTCTTTTAAAAATAGTCCAGTCCCTGCAGACAGTCACAAGGCCTAAACACTTGTATATCCTACATCACTTGTGTTCTGTGCAATTAAGGACCATCCTCAAAGGAACGGTAAGACCTCTAGACTCTAGTTGCAGAAAAGATTCAACCACACCACTTAGAAATCCATCCGAATATACCACAAGATATACAGAAGACATTCCAGGGATTCACCAGAACTAAGACCTAAAGTTGAATCAA
>SNVD02012026.1:0-62493 GCA_013180625.2 Boswellia sacra
CACAATTTTGCTACTCATGATTAGAAATTCAAGACACTTACGGATCAAGATTTCTAGTCTAGCAATAAATCACAACCAGATTATATTCAGTTGGCCACTCAAATACAATCAGCAATCAATCATAAGCATTAAATATGGGAGAATACAAGCAACTTCAATTAGAGAATTGGATAACAATTCCTTACACAATCAACTTACAAAAACCAGATCAGGGGCTTTGAAATCACCCTCAACCAATTCAGATTCAGTTACACATGTTTAAGAACGTGGTAAATACAATACAACATGGAGACATTCCAGAAAATGAAAGGGAAGGGAAAAACTTAGCAAATTTGATGTAATTCTCTTTGGATTGTAGTTCTTCCTCTTTCCCAGCTTCCTTTCTCCTTCAAGAACTCCAGGAGATGAAAGAATTCCAGAGCTGCAGCCTCCACCACGTTCTCCCCTCTTCAAGTTATCAAAATAAAACCCTAAAATATGTTTAAATACTCTGCTACAGTAACCTGCTACGGTGTCCCGTATTATACATGCTACAGTGATTTGTGGAATTACATTTCTATACTTCTCACACTGTTTTTATTACAACTTTTGGTACACTGAATGGATTTATAAACCGTAAATTTCTCCAGAAAATAGACTTCGAGAGCTTTCCAACGGTATATAACATGTCATCGGTTTCATTGTATATCAAGACAATTAAATCCGAGAAGATGGTTGACTAGCAGAGGTGAAAATGAAGGGTTTTACTCCTTTTTTGTGCAAGTTGCTCCAAAACTCCTACAAACATCAAAACCACACAAAAACATAAAAATACCAAGGAATATAGCAAGAAACATGGACGAATTGATATAAAAGTAATACATAAATAGACACCTATCAAATTCCCCCACACTTAGACTTTGCTAGTCCTCGAGCAACTACAATGATACGAAACAAAACTAAACCGAAACAGAATCAAAGAAAAATTAAAACACACAAATGCTTCAACTTGTAAATAGGCCTCAAAGATTGTACTTAATTATAACCCAAGGAAAACTTCAAAATAATGCACTTGATCAAGAATTTTATCTCAAAGATTAGTTTCGCTTCACGTCAATTCCTCAAGTGTGTGTGTGTAGAGCCATTCTCACCTAATCACTTGCAACCCGGATGAGTTTATGCATAAAAATGAATCATATTTAATATTGAAGATGTGTGTATAAATGAACTCCATAGGCCTGCTTTCAAGTCACTCTCCACTAATGTAGACATGCACAACACCAAGGATCAAGTAGGACTTTATTAAGCTTGTAACGTTTGGCTTTGTTGAAGGTATGATAAAGGATAATAATTTGGCTCAAATCACCCACAAACACATAAATCATTCAAGACTATGTAGAGCTCAACCCTATAGCACAACTTCATTTCAATTCACCAGGTTACACCCCCAAACTTATTTAGAACACTCAATCTTTTTTTTTTTTCAGAAAACAAAAGAAAACTACACCCCCAAACTTTGTTGTTTCATTCTTTTTAAGAACACTTAAGGGTATAGATCTCTTATTCTTCTTCTTTTGTTCTTTTTTTTTTCTTTTGTTCTTTTTTTATTACACTTCCCCTCCCCCACACTTAAACAACACATTTTCCTCAATGTGTAAGTACGTGGATGATAAGTACAGATTGGCTTTTTTTTTTTTTTTTACAAACACAATAGGACTCACTTGCATTGCTCATGACACATCCCAACCTCCTCTAACTTCCCAAAACTAGAACATAGCTCAGAATTTAATTGTGAATGATCTACATGCTCATAGGTAAGGGATAAACTGTTTGGAACAAATTCATTTGAGGTTAGGAAATCTTTTAGTGAGTTAACAAAGAAAAAGGCTTACAAAGGCTCAAAGGGGTAACTAGGGATCAATTTCAGTCAAGGTTGGCTATTAAGGCTCAAACGGTCCAAAGATTGCCTAAATCATTTCCCCAATGTTGCACAGTCTAGGATTTCGCCTCGAGTGACCATCAAACAAGTTCTAGAATTCATTGAAATCTGAAGAAACATTTAAATTACATAAACTTCTCTAAGTGAACAAATAACTCAGTGATAATAGCTCAGTGCTCAATGTTGCGCAAGGAATCAAAAGCAGAGCGAAAACCAATAAACATTTCAAGCACACAGATCCATGCATCATTTATCATTTTCCAAGAGTTATTCTTAATTCAATCATTATCTTATTATCGACACACAAAATGCAAGAAAAGAGGTACGTGGCGTTGTTACACCTGAGTCAAGATTGTATATTTCAACAATCCTTAGACCAGTAGCCCGCAGACTTAAGGTTTCCAGCCTATATACCTTTATTATGAAAGAACAAAACAAGATACAAGACACTTCAAACAACATGAAATAAATAAACTACAGATTTATGTCGAGAGAATGCGTTTCAAGGGTTAAAGAAAACCCCATATTCTGCCATTCTCAGGTTTTTCCACAATTGTTTTTTTTGAATCGAAACTGATAAAGATAAAAACAAATAACAACTCTAAATTACGCAAAACTAAACTCACTCATAAAATAACAAAGTTCAACAAGTCAGCAAACAAAAACAAGTTAGTTAGAATGGGTCTACAAAGTTTAGAAGTTAGCCTCCTTATTCAGCCATTATGGATTGAAGAGATCAAGAATGCGTTTCAAGAGAACTTGAACTTTTTAAGCCACCACTCTAAAAACCGAGATTAGAAAATATTACCTGGGACGAAAGAAATAACCCGAAAAATCTCAAAATAAATAACATGAAAAACTTCAAATAAACACAATAAAAAGAAAGCAAACAAAAACGAAGCAAACCAGCAAATAGAGATTACAGATGGAGTGTTAAATCCAATTTACGCCTCTTATTGCCTTCTCCAAACCAATCAATCCGAGCTGTTGTTGGATCAGGCGAATAGACGAATTCTTGTAGTTTGTCAATTAACTCTCCTGCAGTTGAAGCTGTAACCAGCATTTGCCTTGCTGACGGTGAGATGAAATTTTTTCTACAGCTTGATCAAGAAAGGACAACAAACCATCAAAAAAATTATTAACATTTAACAAACCAATGGGTTTCTGATGGATGTTTAGCTGTGCCCAAGAGGTGATTTGAAATATCTCTTCTAATGTACCATAACCACCAGGTAAAGCTATAAATGCATCAGACTTAACAACCATATGTGCAATACGCTCATGCATGCTAGAGACCTGTAACTCTTCCCCGATTGTGTTGCCTACGATATCTCGTACAGCTAATGGTTTAGAGATAATGCCGAGAACTTTGCTCCCTCCTAGGGCTGTCTCTTATACACATCTAGATGTGTATAAGAGACAGAGACTACCCCCTCCATAAATCAAGTTAATACCCCTCGCAGCCAATGTCCTACCAAGATCAAGAGCTGCTGTTGTAAACTCTCCATCTTTACCAAATTTCGATCCACAAAATACGCATATATTTTGGAATCGCCGAATTGGTGTTTTCTCCATTTCTAAAAATGCTCTAACTTTGTGTAAGACAATGATGCACGTTAGGTATTATGCGATTCAAGTGCAAGACAGGTTATGAAATGACATTTCAAAATATGCAGCATGGATATATACACACGTAAAACTCTCAAATTTGACACATGGGGACATAATTTCGGTGGGGGTTGCTCGATGCAGATTTATCGCCCCGAGATTTGAAAAAATATATATGCTTTCGGTGGGGTTTGACAAAACCTCCACACTTGTCGCCCACGTGTGCATGAAAAATGGAGATAAACTTTCGGTGGGTTTTGAAAAAACCGCCACACTTGTCTCCCACGTGAAGCATGACAATTAGAGATATACTTTCGGTGGGGTTTGACAAAACCGCCACACTTGTCTCCCACGTGTGCTTATATCATGGGATAGTCATCTGGTTTGTCAAAAAGAAAACTTGAAATTAAAACAAACAAAATCAACAAACAACAACAACACAAAAACAACATTGATAATCAGATCAAACGAAACAAGAAAAAAAATTCGACAACAACACACACATTCAAATATACAAGTAGTTGTGATTGTGGCTCACATCTTCCTCTGGTTTTTACGTCCAGTAACGGCTGAAACGCCTTCTATGAGTCGGGGATTTGCTTCCCATCCAGTTTTCTTATAAACTGGCAAACAGGGTCGTTTTTAGTCAGATTCCCTAGACTATAACACTGCAATTCAGCACGAAATTGTGTCCATAGATTAAGCAATTCACGCTGAACAAGTCCACAAGAATGTGACTCGAGAGTTAACAAAATATTATCCAGCGACTCATTACTCAAACCATTCTTAATAAATGAAAGTTTATCTTCTCTATTCCTGGACGCAAAACCTAATGAACGACAAGTCTGGTTACAATTCCATCTAGCACATTTCTAACATACTTGTAACCTTTTCGCTCTTCGCCTCTTGGCGTAGTAGCTCTTTCCTAGACCAGGCATGTATTTTGCGAGATTAATGTCCGGCTCACCGGACAATCTCACCTTGGCTTCGATAAGCCATCGGATATCCGCAGTCAGATTTAAGAGCATCAATGCCCAAAGTCTAGTCATCCGTACTTTATAAATTTTAAACACAGCATTTTGAGAAAGTGAAGGAAAATATTTACGAAGGTTCGACAGAAAGATATCGGCATCCATTGAAGAGAAGAAATTGAAAGATATTACCGATAATTCGTTTGAGTCTATTCTTCTCCAAGATATCACCTTCGAAACCTTCAAGCAATGGCTTCAATCTTTTTCGGTGTTTCCTCATCTGTTGCACAAAATGAGCACAAGTAACGAAAATACCCAAATTAAACAAAGAACGAAAAGAAAAGAGCAGAAAAGAAACTAAGACACATAAAAGAGATAACACCACAATAACAAACAAAAGTAAAAAACAAGTAAAAACAAATAAGACATATGTCAAAGAGAGATAAAACCTGATCAATTTGATGGCCTACGAATGGAAGCTCCTCGAGACACAAAAATTGATCATTACTACCTTATTTTATTTTTTTCTTTTCTTTTTTTATTTATTTTTCAAAAACATTGGGTTGCCTCCCAATAAGCGCTTGGTTTAACGTCCTCAGCCCGACATTGGTTCATCATGGGAGGGTCCAATCTCTGCTGTGCTTCTCTAATGGGCTTGGATCCTATCTTCCAAAGATACGGTCCATGCCATATGGCTGGCCTTGGATGTTAGCAATCATACACCCATAGCTATTTTGTTTGATCTCTAAGTAACTCCGGGACGCGTTTCTCTTCTTTTAGTGGTGCAAGACCCATTTCTATCATACTTGGCAAAGGATCTTTGTTACCACACGAAAAACACATGCCTCAAATGATCTGGAAGTGACTTAAGCTCCAAGGTATTGGCTTTCATCACAGAAAGAAGAAGTTTCTCATTAGATAAAGGCAATTCAATGTACGAAACATCATACCTGTTTGTGATTATAGCTATAGTCTCATCTAAGCTTGCCATAGCTTCCTCCATTTCTTTGGACACTTGTATCAACCTTCTTGGTTCTTTGGAATTTTCTGTCCCTATTTGCTCACTCATTGCCTCGAAAATACTGAAACGGATCACTTTGCCATCAAACTCCATGGTGAAAGTGCCATAATGATCATCAATCGTGATTCTAGTAGTTTTCGAGAATGGTCTCCCTAAAAGAATCGGTGTTGGATTAGGAGATGTCTCATCCTCTATTTAAGGACATAGACTGTCTCTGGGAAAACCATTGATCACCTGCACAATCATCTTCCACAACTCCTTTGGGATATGCATTAGAACGATCAGCAAGTTGAATTACAATACCAGTTTTCGCAAGGGGTCCAAGATTCAAAGAAGCATAATAGAATATGGCATGACATTAATAGATGCTCCTAAATCTAACATAGCTCTTTCAAACTTGGTATTACCAATGGTGTATGGGATGGTGGACGTACCTGGATCTTTGCATTTCAGAAGAATTTTTCTTTGCAATACAGCTGAAACATTTTCCCCCACACTTACCTTCTCATTTCCTTTCAACTTCCTCTTGTTGGTGCATAACTCTTTGAGAAATTTTGCATAACGAGGCACTTGCTTGATAGCATCCAGAAGTGGTATGTTTACCTCGATCTTGCGAAAAGTTTCCAGGATTTCTTGTTCTTGTTCCTCCTTTTTCGATTTTGCAAATCTACTAGGAAAAAGTGGAGGAGAAACATATGAAGGAATGGGAGTTATAGGATTTACCTGAGAAGTCAGTATTTTGTTCATGGTGGAAGTGGTGTCATCTCCTTCATCAGTTTGCGATTTCTTTGGTAGGACATTTAATTGCTCTCCACCTCGCGAAGTTATCGCACTAATAGTCTCTCCTGGATTGATCACCGTTTGAGAAGATAATTTTTCTGAGTCTTGGCCCTCGAATTTGCTCATGCTAGTAGCCAATTGTCCCATTTTGATTTGCCAGGTTTTGGATACTTGCCCCAATTGCCTGCTGGAATTGCATTGTGTTAGTGGCAAGTGCATTAACAATATCTTCGAGAGACATACCTGAGTTTTGCGAAGCTGGTTGCGGTGCTGGATGTGGCATTGGTGGTGGTTGCATTTGAAATGGTTGCTGCACTCTAGGTTGATTGAAACTTTGTGGCCGATTTGGTATCACATTTTGAGTGATTGGTTGATGATTCCAGTAACTGAAATTATGTTGATCTTCCCATCCAGCATGTAAGTGCTAGAGAAAGGATCATACCATTGCCTCGTTTGTCCTGGAAATCCACCCATGGCATTGGCTTGTTCCATATATTCTTCTTGTAAAGTTGGATACATGTCGAATGGATGCTCCATCGTAGAATATATCCCACATTCATAAGATTTTTGCATATCTCCTACAGCCATGTTTTCCACAAGAGAGGTTAGCTCAGAAAGTTGTTGTTCAATGTTCGGAGTGCTTACCTAATTTACTCTCCATGGTACTTGTGGCTCAAATCCGCTACTGAATTGATAGAAGTTTACTGCCATGTTGTCTAAACACAAACAATCAGAAAAGAAAAACAAAGAAAATATGAATCAACAATGAAAACAAAATAACAAATCGATTAGAAAATCAATCCCCGGCCACGGCGCCAAAAACTTGATGCTTTCGAAACTAGCAAGTATACTAGTCGCACAAGTAATAAAGTGATAAGTAGATATCGTTCCCACAAGGATTGATTCTAATTGAATTTGTTATTCGAAAGCAAAAACAGAATAAATGGGGGTTTTGTTGATTGATTAACTAGATGAAAAACTGAATACGAAGGCAAATAAAGAATAACACAATGCAAACTTAATTGAAGTGAGAATTAATCAATGACAGAAATTTGGCTAAGGGATCATTCTCTACCACAAGATATGGATTTGCGAATTAATCATAGAATTGTCATCCAATTACACCATTGAAATTATCAACCGTAGATAACAACAAGCTCTGTTATCCCAATCTTTCCTTACTTTGTTGTTAAATAAAACAGGCTCTTTATTTAATCTCTATCCATTAAACAACCTAGAACAAGCTCTCTAAATTTAATTCAATGGATGCATTACGATAAGAAAGATAGGTTGATCTAAGCAATAAACACACAAGCTCGGATTATTTAACTTAGGTTGTATTCTCCAATTGCAATCTCTGATCACAATTTTGCTACTAAGGATTAGAAATTCAAGACAATTACGGATCAAGATTTCTAGTCTAGCAATAGACAATATCCAGATTATATTCAGTTGGCCACCCAAATACAATCCAGCAAGCAATCATAAGCATTAGACATGGAAAATACAAGCAACTTCAATTAGAGAATTGGATAACAACTTCTTGCACAATCAACTTACAAAAACCATATCAGGGGCTTTGAAATCACCCTCAACCAATTCAGATTCAGTTACACATGTTTTAGAACGTGGTAAATACAATACAACATGGAGACATTCCAGAAAATGAAAGGGAAGGGAAAAACTTAGCAAATTTGATGTAATTCTCTTTGGATTGTAGTTCTTCCTCTTTCCAAGCTTCCTTTCTCCTTCAAGAACTCCAAGAGATGAAAGAATTCCAGAGCTGCAGCCTCCACCACGTTCTCCCCTCTTCAAGTTATGAAAATAAAACCCTAAAATGTGTTTAAATACTCTGCTACAGTAACTTGCTACAGTGTCCCGTATTATACATGCTACAGTGATTTGTGGAATTACATTTCTATACTTCTCACACTGTTTTGATTACAACTTTTGGTACACTGAATGGATTTATAAACCGTAAATTTCTCCAGAAAATAGACTTCGAGAGCTTTCCAACGGTATATAATATGTCATCGGGTTCATTGTATATCAATACAATTAAATCCGAGAAGATGGTTGACTAGCAGAGGTGAAAATGAAGGGTTTTACTCCATTTTTGTGCAAGTTGCTCCAAAACTCCTACAAACATCAAAACCACACAAAAACATAAAAATACCACGGAATATAGCAAAGAAACATGGACGAATTGATATAAAAGTAATACATAAATAGACACCTATCAAAGAGTTGGATTGACTTACAAAATCTCTGTTGTCATGCATATTTCAGTGGGGTTGAGAGATTCTTAAATTTTGCTTTTGGCAATCTAGTTAACGATACTAGAATTTTATGTCCATGTAAGAAATGTCACAATCGATATCGTTTGGATAGATACACAGCACGAGAGCATTTAATCTGTAATGGGTTTCTTAGAACATATAAAAGGTGGACCTTACATGGAGAACAGTATACACCACTTGAGTCTGACCAACCCAACCAACATTTGGAGGTTGGTTGTGATTCCACTGTGGGTGATGATATGGTCGAAATGATACATGAAGCCATTGGGCTTCCGAATAATGATTTTGGTGAAGGTAGTAGTCATCCATTGGATCAAGAAACTGAGAGATATTTAAAACTTCTTCAGGAGGCAGAGTGTCCATTGTATCCAGGTTGTGAGATTTTTACTTCACTTTCCTTTACTGTTCAACTTTTGCAATTAAAAGTGTTGCACGGATGGACGGACACCTCAATGACAAAGTTACTAAAACTGTTGAAGAAAGCCTTTCCAGAAAATTCCAAAGTTCCTTCTTCATATTATGAGGCACAAAAGATAACTACTGACTTGGGGTTTACATACCAGTCTTGGGATGCTTGTCCCAACAATTGTATGTTGTTTAGAGGTGAGTATGGAAATTTGGATAGGTGTTGCATATGCCATGAGTCTAGATATAAGAACTTTGATGAGGTGAATGATGCATCAAATCCCAATGGTAAAATTGCTGCAAAACAAGTAAGATACTTTCCACTAATTCCTAGGTTGCAAAGATTATTCATGTCTTCAAAAACTGCTTCTTTAATGCGATGGCACGCAGAAGATCGTATTAAAGATGGTGTGCTTAGACATCCGGCTGATAGCCCTTGTTGGAGAACTTTTGACGAAAAGCATCCTGCTTTTGCTGCTGATTCTCGTAATGTCAGACTTGGATTGGCAGCAGATGGATTTAATCCATTCAGGACTATGTCCATAGCACACAGTACATGGCCTATTATGTTGATGCCATACAACTTACCTCCTTGGTTGTGTATGAAGGAAACTTTTTTCATTTTATCTGTGCTAATTGATGGTCCAAAAGGTCCTGGAAATAAAATTGATGTCTATATGCAGCCGCTGATTGATGAATTAAAACAATTATGGAGTGAAGGTGTGCTAACCTATGATGCATCGTGTCGACAAATGTTCAAACTACATGCAGCATTATTGTGGACTATCAATGATTTTCCGGCATATGCTAATCTGTCGGGTTGGAGCACTAAAGGTGAGAAAGCATGTCCTTGTTGTATGGAAAATACGGTATCTAAATGGTTGTCTCATAGTAGAAAGTTTTGTTACATGGGTCATCGGCGATACTTGCCCAGTACTCATAGATTTCGAAGGGATAGGATATCGTTTAATGGGAAAGCGGAATTGGGACCACCTCCAGCTTGCTTGTCTGGTGTTGATGTAAAAAGACAATTAGAAAATGTTCTTACCGAGTATAAGATGGAAGACCTTCAGAGAAGAGTGAATAATTCTGAAATGACAAATCAAGCAAACAGTTGGAAGAAAAAAAGCATTTTCTTTGAACTACCATATTGGGAGCATAACTTGATTAGACATAATCTTGACGTCATGCACATTGAGAAGAATGTATGTGATAATATACTCTGGACATTGTTAGGGGATTCGAGGAAATCAAAAGATTCATTGAAGGCTCGACTTGATTTGGGGGATATGAAAATAAGGAAAGCTCTGCATCCTCAACAACGAGGTGCTAACAAATTGTATTTACCTCCTGCATGCTTCTCAATGAACAAAGATAATAAAGATGTCTTTCTTAGTGTGTTGAAGAAAGTGAAGTTACCGGATGGTTATGCATCAAATATTCGACGGCGTGTTCACATGAAAGAGCAGAGCATTTCAAGTTTGAAAAGTCATGATAATCATATTTTGATACAACAATTGCTTCCTCTTGCTGCTCGAAGGGCTTTGCCAAAAAATGTTGTTGTTACTTTGATTGAGTTAGCAAACTTTTTCAAGCAACTGTGCTCCAAAGTGAATACTGCAGAAGACTTAAACTCTATTCAACATCGAGTTGTGCTTACACTGTGCCATCTTGAGAAAATTTTCCCACCTTCATTCTTTGACATAATGGAGCATTTGCCCATTCATCTTGCTCAAGAGGCATCTTTAGCGGGACCGGTACAATTTCGATGGATGTATCCTGTTGAAAGGTATTACTAAGTCACTTGTTATGTAATGTTCTTTTAACATCCATTCTTATGAATGAATATCTACTTAGAAAGATTTCGGATTCTATAGGTATTTACTAACTCTGAAGAGATATGTGCGCAACCGTGCACACCCGGAGGCTTCTATTGCTAAAGGATATCTACTGGAAGAGTGCATAAATTTTTGCTCAAGATATCTTGATGAGTTCGAAACTAAAATTAATCGAGGACCTCGAAATAAGGATGGTACCTCTAGTGAAGGAGAGCATTTTGAACTTGATCATGTCTCTTGGGTTCAAGCACATAGATATGTGCTAGTTAATACACCTTCTATTGATCCCTTTCGAGAGTAAGATATGCATCATCATTTCTTTTTCTAAGCAACTTGTTGAGTTTAACTCGAATTGTTAGTAATGTCTTTTGATGTCTTCTCACACAGGAAGCATCTAAATGAACTTCAACGACAAAGGCCTCGTTCTACCATTCACGAAATCCATAAAGAGCATAACAAAACCTTCCATGAATGGTTTCGAAGTCATGTAAGTCTTAGTTATCTATTGAAGTGCTATCATTATACTAACTTTGAAATCTAACTATGTGTTCCTATAGGTTTACTCCTTACAAGAGACCTCAAATGTATCATTGTCCAAGGAAATCATCAATTTAGCTAATGGGCCTAAATCGGGTGCACATCGTTATAAATCTTATAGTGTTAATGGCTTCAAATTTCGGATCAAAGACACCGATAAGCACAAAATAACTCAGCAATGTGGTGTTATTTTGAAGGCTGATACCATGAGCTATTCTAGTGCACGAGATAAAAATCCTCTTTCGGGCAATGTCACATTTCTTAGAGTGTTAACAGATATAATTCAAATTCGTTATGTCAATGATATGACTTTTATGTTGTTCAAGTGTGGTTGGGTTGATAATCGGATTGGAAAGAAGTGTGATGAATTTGACTTCACCTTGGTTAATTTTAATCATCTATTATATAAAGATAATCATGTGGATGATGAACCTTTCATTTTAGCAGAACAAGCTGAGCAAGTTTGTTATATTCAAGATCCGATGGATGAAGATTGGCATGTTGTGCTTAAAATGACAATGAGAGATACATATGATTTCACTTCCAAAAGTTCATCTACCGCAAACATGGTGCCACAAGTTGAGCTATATACACAACAAGAATTTGATGAAAGAGGTTATTTTCGTGAGGAAGATGTTCAATGGGTTAGGCAAGGAGTTGAAGGCACAACAATTATCATTAATAGAGAAGACAACGATGATGGGATGGATGATGTTGATTGACTATTCTTTTGGGTATTCCCTTTTTTTTTTATTCTGTCATTTTGTATCTTATTTTGGTTTTGCGGGGCATTTGTTATATATCCCCCTCGAATGGGTGTAACAATAATTTTTTATGAATGACGTATATAGTTTGTTCTTTTGTGTTTTTCTTAAACGGATTGTGATTTTTTTTATATGCATATGTTTCATATTATGATGTGTACGAAATGATGTTAACATGGTTATCTATTTTTGTTTTCTTGTAGGTAACTATGCCACCAAAGAGACTTCGAGACATTTCAATGGAGAGTATAATACAACGGGAAGCAGAATCTCGACGACAGTCGACATCTTCCCAAACTCAGACAAATAACGGAGAGCAAGGTATGTACATAAATAAGATGGCTTTATTAATTAATATTTAAAATTGTTTTCTCATTTATTTATTTGTTTTCTAGATGATGGTGGTACGTCAAAGGTTGTAAAAGGTCGTGGATCAACTCACACTATTCGTGAGTGGGGAACAGGGCAAAGGTTGCATGTAGAGTTTAACTCTCAGTGGCAACCAATAAATGCAAACAAAGATAAATTTACCTCCCAACTTGGAATCATAGCAAAGAATGGCAACATGGCTCCGCTGACTTGTCCGCGATGGCAAAACATGCCACAACACCTGTTAGATGACATTTGGAAAGAAGTAAAGGTGAGTAATTTACATGAAATTCTTGGGCTATAACACATTTTTTGTATCTATATTAATCTATTATGATTTGTGGTTGTAGGATAATACAGATGTTCCTGATGAGTATAGAGTTCATTGTCTAAAAGCAGTTGGCAATCTTTGGAGGGACTGGAAAGCTCGTGTCAAGAGAGAGTATTACAAGAAATTTGATACAGATGAGGATCTGTTAGCTTTCACTCCTCCTAGAGTTAACCCGGACCAGTGGCCTATTCTTGTAGCTTATTGGGGGACGGAAGAAGCCAAGGTATATGTCTAACTCAACACATGCTATATATACCAAAATAGTTATTTTTAAGTAGTTATAAATTCTATAATACGTAAACTTTTGAAATTGTTTGTATTATAGGGAGTTGCAGAGAAGAATAAGGTAAACCGTGCACAACAGGTTGCACTTCATCGGACAGGTCGTACGTCGTTTGCCCAAAAACGAGAAGAGGTAAGTTTTACATAACTATGTATATGTCTTTATCTATATGCTATTTATTTATTAGTTATGAAGATACTACTTCAATTGAGATATGAAGGAAGTGGTTGTCTTTTTATTATGTTACCATTGCATTGCTAAGAAATGAGATGTGTTTATTTTTTATGATGTTTTTGGTAAGTAGTGTCACTTTTTAAGTACTTGTACATCATGATAAAGCTTTATATTAGTTGTTTTCTTTTCTTTTTTTGGTTAGATGATAAGAAAGGGCGAACAAACTGATCGTATTAGTGTCTTCATCAAAACTAGAACAAAAAGTAATGGAGAAATAGGTGATAGTGAAAGTGCAGAAACAATAGTAAGTTCTACATTTCTTTGAACCTATATTCATCTAGTATGTACGAATTGTTGTGTGCTTATTGTTTTATCTTCGTTAACTTGTTATTTGTTTTGATAATTTTGTAGAGTCAATTTAATGAGGGTTTGTCTCAGTTTACACAAGAGCAACAAACTCAAGAAGTGAGAGAATAGGTATTTGGAAACGTAATGGGACCTGATCATCGTGGCTATGCTCGGACATACGGTTATGGTCCATCTCCGATTGATATTCACGGAGGCAGCAGCTCATCTGATAATCAATTGAGGGAGCAGTTTAGTACCTTACAGCAGGCACACAACAATTTGAATGCTGCTCACAACAACTTGCAGGAAGAATACAACAACTTGAAGATGACGCATGCTGAAGTCCTTTCCTTTCTACAGAGACGTTTCCAGAATTTGCACAGCGGCAAGCAAACAGATCGGTATTCACATATTTTCGTAAAAGTTGAAAGTTTCGGATGATTCATATTTTAACTTGTGTTTGGTATTCTTTTTTCTGAATAGGTTCCAGATGCTTCAAGTGGACATCGAAGTCGTTTTCATGTTGATAGTCATGGAACAAATAATATCACACGTGACCCATCAGATGAGGAACATGAGTATGTATAAACAATCTTATTTGTTCAAAATTAAATAATCTTATTAAATGAATATTATCTAAGTTACAAATTTATTCTTGCAGGTAAGTTCAAGTTTTGTGGTTTGCACTTATGTGGAGGTTGATGAACTCTTAGTTTTGTTGTTTGCACTTATGTGGAGGTTGATGAACTCTTAGTTTTGTGGTTTGCACTTATGTGGAGTTTGATGAACTCTTAGAGATGTTTAACTATTTGCTTATTATTAGATGTGTTAAACTATGTGAATTATGATACAGTTGTATTTGATTTGTTTATTACAATATGTTTAAAACCACTTATATGAGATCCTTTTACATTTCGAATTCCCTTTATATTAATATTGAATGCATATAATTATTGAAATGTTATGGAAAAATATTTTTTGAGGCAGCTGAACTGAATTTGTGAACAGTAGGTGCGGATTTAAATATAACAAATTGTTGCTGAAAATAAAAAAGCTTTTTACGGCGGTTCCAGAACCGTCGCAAATAAAAATCGTAGCAAACATATACGGCGGTTATTATGTTCGACGAAAAAAGATTTTATACGGCGGTTATATTGTTCGACGCAAAAAAGTTTTTATACGGCGGTTATGTTGTTCGACGCAAAAAAGTTTTTTACGGCGGTTCAAAACCACCGTTAAAAGGTGTGCCAAATGCGAACTGAATTTCGTTGTATTTTTTTACGTCCAACATCAAAACCGCCGTATAAAGTTATTTACGGCGGACAAGAACCGCCGTAAAACCTTTTACTGCGGTTGTTTTTACGGCAGACAGAAACCGCCGTAAAAGAGTATTTACGACGGTTTTTGTCCGTCGTAAATAGTGTATTCTGTTGTAGTGCTTGTTGATTGGCTTTCAAGATCCTAAATTCTTCTTCAGCTTAGGCATGTTTGAGCCTTCTCATACATCATAGCATATGAAGTTGGCATATTATCTCGTATTGCCCACCATAGCCTGGTCGACCTAATCCCATTGATGATACCATCTAAGGCCACAGGATCATTAAAACCACTAAGTTTTATCACCTCCATATGGTATCTGTGGACATAACTCATCAAGCTTTCATTTTTTTCTTGTTTTAAAGTTAACAAGTATTCCTTAGATTTTTTAGGTGCCCTAAACCTAATGAAATGAGAAATGAACTCTTTAAAAGTTGGGAAAATGAACCTATAGACCTTGGCTTTAGAGATCTATACCAAGTTCGAGCCGGTCCAGTCAAGGTGAGAGGAAAGACTCTGCACATAGCATCCTCAGAAATACGTTGACGTGCCATGTTCTCTCTAAATAACTTCACATACTCTATCGGGTCGACCAGCGATTGTATATGTCCATATGGGGCATGGAGAATTTCCTTAGTAGTATGGAGGTTGCAACTATAGGAGTAAAAGGAGATTCTAATTTCCCGATGACGTCTTCCATCAAATTTCTTTCTCTATGTGCCTCTTTCAAGGAGCACAACTCTTCATGTGTCAACCTCAACTCCTCTTGGGTTTTATCCATTTCTTGCTCCTCATGTCACCTTTTACTTTTACGATGTGAATTCAAGGAATGCCTAAGGTCTTCATCATCCAAATCATCCCTGGTCCTTATTTTTGAACTACCAAAGCGACTATGATCAAGATGAGATTGATTTTCTAATGGTCGATTGATGTGTCGACCAATCATATGGTCCTTTCTTTCCATGACCACGATGCTTACTTGCACCTGTTCCACCCACCAATGCACTGTGTGGTTGATCAAATGCACTTTGATCATTTACCAAGACCCCATCGCCATCAACATGTAGAGCATCCTTCACTTCTGCAGCAAGAGCTTGTATTTGGGTTTGTATTTGTTCACTTTGTTGGTTCATAAGCCTAAGTTATTCTTGAATAGCCATCGCATCTTATTGTCATGACCTTTTCACCTTCATTGCTCTTGACCCCTCTTGGTCACTATAGAGATCCTCAATGAGGACATTCCCTTCTGGTGAGTTGTTTATGGTGATCTATGACTTTTTGTCATAAATTTCATAGACGGCACCAACTGTTGATGCTGAAAATCGGTCAACCTCCAACTCACCAATAAAATTTATATGTATTGTGGAGGAACTAACTCAATAGGAGGAAAATGGAGGAATATGTGGAGGAGGAGGGAAAAGTTGGGAATTTTGGGTCACGTGTTTGTCAAGATGGCTATTGTGTTTTGGTCAACTGAGGCTCTGGTGGTTTAAACGATCTATACACAAAGAGAAAACAAGGGATCAAAAGCACCGATGGTGTTGCCGACAATAATCCTCTGACGTTCAAGTCAGAGATCGAATATGGAGTGAAATATCTAGTCGAACAGATAGAGATGAGATAGAGAGAGAGAGAGTCAAATTAGAGAGAGAGTGTTCAAACCTTGATTCATAGCCAAAGGCTATATTTATAGGAAAGCTTACTTAGAGGTGGTGGGTTGCATAGGGCTTAGATGACACCACGTTATATGCAAAAGAGTTAGTGTTGGCA
This sequence comes from Boswellia sacra, assembly GCA_013180625.2. Taxonomy (NCBI): domain Eukaryota; kingdom Viridiplantae; phylum Streptophyta; class Magnoliopsida; order Sapindales; family Burseraceae; genus Boswellia; species Boswellia sacra. The sequence goes on from SNVD02012026.1 coordinate 16,735, forward strand.
CCTAGAGCCATGAAGACACCTGGAGGATAAGAATCTCATTCAAGAGACACCTGGAGAGAAGCTTATATAGGGTCTTGTGCCTCTAATATTTTATTAATTTTTATGGACTTTGGGAGATAATCATTAAACGCATGAGTGATGGCTCTTATTAAATATTTTTTTTGACATTGATGGGTCTAATTTAGGAACTTGTGCCATGCAATATCTTTGGTGGTGAAATTGGGAGTCATGTCCTTTGTCGACCAAGCAAGGCGTTTGTCATATAATTATCTGATCAACCAGAAATTCTCAATAATAAAAGTAATTAAGAAGTCTTCATCAATCAAATCAATAATGAAGGATCCATTATCCCATGAGTCATGCCGCCATATAAGATAAAAGACACATTTATTCCAATTAAAGTACAAGAAAAAATTATATTCCTTGATGATGTGGCTTGGAAAATTAATCTCATTGGTTGTCCCAGTTTTTCATCCAACACCGATTGATTTATGGAAATCTAAAAGCGGTTTGCAAAAAATAAAATAAAGTTCTGAGTTTCGTTTTGCATACCATGATGCACGATTCAAAGTGGATTAGTCTTCTTATGCTTCTTGTTGTTGGGCTTAGTTTCAATTTTTTGCATTGGATTTGAGCTGGTTTAATTGACTATATTGATAATGGTGTAGCCGTATGGTGAAGGAGATGAGTGGGAGCTAAAGAGACTATAGGATAGAAGAGAAAGAGATCGAGACAGAGAGAGGAGGTGGACATATTTACAGGTAAGTTTGCTTCGATTAGGTTCTTTTTTAATTTAATATTTTGTTTTAGGGTTATTGCCAAAGATTTTAAACATTTCTTAGGATTAACTATTTGATAGTGTCTATATATATTATTTTTATATCAAATTCGTCTATGTCTTTTTTTCTATATTCCTTGGTATTTTTATGTTTTTGTGTGGTTTTAATGTTTGTAGGAGTTTTGAAGGATCTTGCACCAAATTGGAGTAAAACCCTTCATTTTCACCTCTGCCAATCAATCAAATTCTTAGATTTAATTGTGTTGATATACGATGAACCAAATGATTTGCTATATAGCGTTGGAAAGCTCTAGAAGTCCAGTCTTTAGAGAAATTTACTGTTCATGAATCCATGTAGTGTAACAGAAGTTATTATCAAAATGGTGTGAGTAGTGCAGAAGTATAATTTTGTAAATCACTATAGCATGTTATTATTCGAGGGCACTAGAGCAGGTTACTGTAGCAGAGTATGTAAACATATTTTAGGGTCTTATTTTGATAATATAAGGGGGAGAACAAGTTGGAGGCTGTCTCTCTTGATTTCTCTCATCTTTTGGAGTTCTTGAAGGAGAAAGAGGGGTTTGGAAAGAGAGGGAATTAAAATCCTAAGGAGATTCATCTACGAAGGACATTTTTAAGGAATTTGTTAAGTGCTTCCTTTCCTTTTCATTTTCTGGAATGTCTCTATGTTGTATTGTGTTTATGACGTGTTTGAACATGTGTAACTAAATCTGATTTGGTTAAGGGTGATTTCAGAGCCCTAAATATGATTTTTTCTAAGTTGATCGTTCAAGAAATTGTTATCCGATTCTCTAATTGAAGTTGCTTGTATTTTCCCATATTCAATGCTTATGATTGCTTGCTGATTTTATTTGGGTGGCCAACTAAATAGAATCTAGTTGTTGTCTATTGCTAGAATAGAAATCTTGATCTGTAATTGTCTTGAATTTCTAATCGTTAGTAGCAAAATTATGATCGGAGATTGCAAAATATAACCTAAATTAAATAATTCGAACTTGTGTGTTTATTGCTTAGATCAACCTATCTTTCTTATCGTAATGCTTCCATTGAATTAAATTTAGAGAGATTGTTCTAGGTTGTTTAAATGGATAGAGATTAAATAAAGAGTTTGTTTTATTTAACGATAAAGTAAGGAAAGATTAGGGTAACAGAGCTGGTTGTTATCTACGATTTATAATTTCAATGTGTAATTAGATGACAATTTTATATTAAATTCGCAAATTTATATCTTGCGGTAGAGAATGATCTCTTAACCAAGTTTCTCTCATTGATTATTTCTCACTTTGTTTAACTTTGCGTTGTGTTATTTTTCATTTGCATTCGTATTTCATTTAATTAATCATTCAACAAAACCTCCTATTTAGTTTATTGTTGCTATCTAATAGAATCAATTTTCGTGAGAACGATATCTTACTTATCACTTTTTACTTGTGCGACTAGTATGCTTATTAATTTCAAGCGTAACACTATTTGTGACTGCAAATATAAAGTTAAAAGCAAGTATTAAAAAATTTCAAAATTGGTTGATTACAGCATGTAGACGTACGTTAAAGGGACATAACAGTCATTACATCATAAGTCATCCATTTTGACAACAAAGAGGTAACGGCATGGTTATTTTATCCTATTTTTAAAAGATGGAGGACAAAACGATATAAACCTTAGCTTAGGGTCATAGATAAAAATTCTCTCTTCATATTATTGTTAATTATTTCAAGCTGAAGAATTATAAGGATTATTTATTAGAATCTTTTACATCTATAACATGTTTTAAAAGTATTTGAACTTCTTAAAATTTGTAAGTAATTGATAACAATAAATATTATTGTTTCATTATTAATTGATTTTATTTATTTTATGTATTAAATTCAATTAATATACATGCAGCACATGATAGTAGATAAATTGACTAATATAAGTTGAAGATTTGTTTTATGGTTTCGTCATTCTTATTAAGAGCAATAATAAACGTAAATGCAAAAGTAATATTTGTAGAAGTTATCATTTTGTACCAGAATACTCCTTAATTAGATATATTGAAATTCATCATCGAGTTAATTTATTAAAAAAATAATAATTATAAAAAGAAAAGTTAAACGGAGAGGGATTGGTTGATTGAAGTACGACTATAGCATTGGAGACATGTCCAGCAATCAAATCAAGAAAAATATTATTGTTTATTTAATATTCATAATTGATCAAAAGTGATTGAGGAGTTTTGATAACTTGATTCAATTTCGAATATTAAATTATATAAAATATCAGATAACCTTTAAAATATGGGATGGATAGAGACATCTCATGTACTGTGCTGTAGCGTCCGCGTAGTCTGAGCCAAGCCGACCCACTTCGAAGGAATGGGAATGGTAGATAGCCGTTAAGAGAAATTTGAAAATAAGGATTTTCTGAATAAATTAATGAATTTTAAAAATTAAGATTAAGATTAAGAAATCAGAGTTAGCGGACGAGAAACGACAGACATTATTATATTCAACCAATCCAACGGCTATTTCAAAGTCTAACGGATAGATCTGCAGGGCAGGCAGTGGCAGTGCCGCTCAAAATTTGAAATGCTCTCTCTCTCTCTCTCTCTCTCGCTGTTTTTTGAAATGCTTTCTCGGACAACGTTCCCTCCCTCGTATCAGATCTATTTCGCTTTCACTTTCACATTTAACCCTTAGCTCTTCTCCTTGCATAAACATAAAATTTCATTTCTATTTCTCCGCCGTGCCGTGATGGGTAGTTGTTTCAGCAAGAAGAAGGAGCCTTCTTCTCCGCCTGAGGTTCCTGCTCCTGCTTCATCCTCTACACAGCATCCTGTAGTCGTAGATGCAATCAAGTCGCAGAAAAACGACAAAGAGATTGGCAAAAAGGGAGAAAAGGAAGAAGAAGAGGAAGCAGGGTTAGTAAAGAAAGAAATATTCGTGATAAAGCATCGGAAGAGTCACGACAAGCGCTCTCTCCCTAATCCTGATCAGCAGAATGAAAGTGCGGTGGAAACTAAAGAAGAGAGTGGAAACAATAACAATGTTGTTAATGTGGTGAGGACATCTAGCTGCACCAAAGAAGAGGTGGATGCCATTCTTATACAGTGTGGAAGGCTTAGCCGAAGTAACTCTTCTGGAAAGGCCGCTTCTTCTGCAAGAAAGTACTCGGGTTCCAAGAGGAGTTACGATTTTGATCACAATGACGTTGATGGTGACAAGAAGATAGGGACTGATGATGATGATGATCATGAAGATGATCAGAGAGGCGAGAGAAGGCAACACAGACAACGCCATCGTCAGTCTAGTGGGCGTTCTCCTTCTCAAGGAAGGAGGAGGACGCCAAGTAGAGAAAGGGATCAGCAGCAGCGGTCTGGGAGTAGAGAGAGAGGAGGAAGTGGAAGACGAGTTAGCAGATCACCTGGAAGAAGATCAGAAAATAACTCGCTTGCTACAACCGCTACTGATTGTAAAAGTAATAGACCTGGAAAGATGGTCTCGGTCCCGGCTACGGTTACTTCCCTTTTGATGGATAAAAGCAATAATGGTGTTGTAGAACCTGCAACTGCCATTAAAATAATCACTGTCAAGAGAAATGCTGGTGAGGCTGCTGGGGTGGGTTCGAGAACGGCTGCTTCACCTCGTTCTCAGTCGCCTGCCAGAGCAAATGCTAATGTTAACAACAAGACTACTTCAAATGAGCCATCTCTTAGTCGCAACTCTTCAAGGAAAGCTGAGCATTCTCCTTACCGAAGAAATCCCTTGAGCGAAATTGATCCCAACTCCCTTGCATATCCACAATCATCAACTCCCAACATTAAGCCTCCCACCAACAATGACAACAGAGTTCAAAATAGAAGCAGAGAGGTCGAAGGAGAAGGTGTTATTTTGCATCAGGTACTCGTTTCTTTTATTCTTCAGACTTCAATTTTTGTTTATGTTTTAATTCTGTCCAAATTTGTAAAAGCAATTAATTTATCCAATCCAATGCAGAAGCCAAATGTAGATCAGCTTGGTTCTCAAGGGGTTAACTACAAAGTCAGCAGCAGCAGAGGTACTACTCTAAACAACAAGCTTGTCAACACAATATGCACAGAAAAGGAACAGCAACAGATTTTGGGAGACGCCAAAGCTCAGATACCAATCACGACGATGGCTGCTGCCTCAGGATCTGAAAGCCAAAAACCCCAAACTTTAACGAGAAGCAGATCCTCTAGGCGGTCCACAGACCTAGACCTCAATCCTGAAACATTATTGAATCCTACACCATCATATACAGCATTATTACTTGAAGACATCCAGAACTTCCACCAGAAGAACAACAACACTCCTTCATTTTCGATCCCACCTTGTGTCACCAAGGCCTGCTCCATCCTTGAGGCAGTTGCAGACCTCAACTCCACAACTAGCTCAAATCTGTCATGTGCTTTCTCTGTTGGAAAGCACATGAGAGAAGCTAAAGATCCTTTTGTAGAATCTGAGGTGCTGGCAAGTGATGATCTGATGGAGCCAAGCTTCCATAAGTATGTGACTATAAGGAGGGGTGGTTGTGGTACCTTAGGAGGGTCAGATTTAGATGAGCAGGAGTCTTCAGGAAGCAACAGTTATGTGGGTGGTGCTACTCAACAGAACTGGAGCTTTTCTTCCACTTCATGGGAACCAAATTCAGCTGATTCAACAGATCGCTGGACCTCAAGAGCCAACACAAAAGAGGATGACAAGACTTGTTCAGTAGGTCACCAGAGGCATGCCTTGTCCGAAACCGGAAAGGGAGTGAATGGGAAAAAGAGAGACAATTATCTTCATCACAAGGATGGAGTTTGGCGTGGCGGAGTTGGAGCTAGTAAAGGTCTCCAGACAGTTCCTGTTCTTGCTGCTGCTGCTTCTACGTGACATGTTAACTATTTACTGAATTGTAGTTTCTAGTTGCAGAATGTAATGTATGTGTTTGACGGTTGCAAACTTGCAACCATTTTCTTTTCTTATTTGAACCATCATCTTATCTTTAATTAAAGAGTATTTGTTCATTCCTTGATTGTCAATTTTTTTTTTTTTTTGGGTCTCCACACCAATCCTATTGTTGACTTTACCTTGCACACCCACTGTACGCAGCACCTACTGTTCTCTTCATGTAGTTCTACAAAATCACGATTTCTTGTTCTCTAAGCCTATGGATATTGATTATGATGATACATTATTTTAAATAATAACACAATTGCAAAAATATAGAAATAACTCAATTGAGGGGGGATTGTTTTGAATTTTAATTAAATCTTCGTTATTATTTTTTTAATGCCAGCCAATTGTCAAATTGTCCAACTAAAAATACTAGATGCTTTGCGGACCTCACATAGGCTCTTGGAAAAACGAAGATATATGTGTCATTTAACGTTGAATTTAATCAGATAATCAATAAGAATTTGAATTTGACTAAAACTTATAGCAGTCCTCAACTTGGAATTTTTTTTTTTTCAAAAATTTCTCCTACAAAAAGTAAAAAGAATTAATTCTTTTTAGAATTGTATGAAAAAATTTAGGGGAAATTAACATTTTACCATAATCGAGGGGCCTCATTAAAAAATGATACTCTCTTCAAATATCTCGATGCCTGACTTTTTTTCTTGCGAAATTACCCCATTGCCCATCTTTATTAAAAAAAGCCAATAATATGTTTCCTTCCTTTCAAACTTCTTTCTTCTTCACTCTCAGGTAAAATCTCCTCCACACAACACTATTTTTACACAAAGCAATAGCATAATCCGACTATTTCTGCCATTTCAACGACTGATCTTTAAGATCTAAGCAAAAACTACTCTCAACTCATGCTTTTCCCAAAATCATGTGTTGTTATATTTATTTTTATTTTTTTCCCAAAATCTCTTTTTAAAACAATTTTGTTTCAATAACATAACATTTCCCCAAAAGAAACCCTAAGAGATAGAAACCAGGGGTGGATCCAAACTTAAACATTTGAAGGGGCTAGTTCAAAAAATTGGAAACTGGAAGGGCTAATGGGGAAAAAAGTAGTAATTGGGTTAAAAACAAAAAAAAATATAATAGAATCCTTGAAATTTTCAAATTTTGCAGGACTAGGCCCCTTCTTGGCCACCAAATAGTCCAGTCTTGATAGAAACCATCCCGGTTTGGGAGCCAGGATTGGACTAAACTATGATTAGGATATGAACTAGGACTAGATTGAATTGAGACTAGAATTTGGGATTGAACTATATATAATATTGTCTTATGTTTAATGTAATATTGGACTAAACTCGATATAATACTGTCTTGTGTTTGGTACAATATAGGACTGAACTATATTATTATATGATAAGTTTTAAGAAATTATTTTTAAAATATAAATTTATTTAATTTTTATTCAAAATTAATTTAATTACTTATAAAATATTATATTATTTTTATTTAAATAATATAAAATATTTATATTTATCATATTATAAAATATTTCAAAATCAGATTTTGAAAAGCTAAATTTTAGATAGATCAAAATATCAAAATTATCCCCACAAAATAATTAAAATCTAAAAATGCCCTTAAATATTAATCTACCTATTTAAATAAATTAAAATAAATTTAAAACCATTTTTTAAAATAAATTAAATATTAATCTACCTATTTAAATAAATTAAAATAAATTTAAAATTATTTTTTTGGGGGGGTTTTTGGTTGTTTTTTTGTTTTTTGGGGGCGGCGGGGGAGGTGGTGTGTGGTTGTTGCGAGTCTTTTCGGTTTTATCGGATTGAAGCAATATAGGACATATCACATGGCCTGGCTGATTTTGTATATGCCCATATGAGTTTATATCATACCTTGATTAGTGGATACTTTTTTCAACTCATCCCATTGAGGTAGTTATTGAGAATTCATGTAATTCAAAATAATATAGAAATCTCATGCAAAATGCAAATACAAACTAAAGCATCTCCAATTATTAGGCTTTTGCTAATATCTTTGCTAACTAACCCAAATGAAACGAAAACAGAAAAGCAGTTGACATGTGAAAATGGCGGTCTATCAACTCTTCTTAAGAACAATTAAATCAATGAAAAGAGTTGAAAAAGGTTCGGTTATGTTGAAAATATTCCATTCATAGTCACTAAACAAATTGAAAATGTTCTATTCACAGTGATCAAATGAAATTCATTAAAAAAAAAAAGTAAATTAAATTGGAAATAAGAAATTACTTCTTCCTCTTGGTTGTAAGGACATTATTTGAATTCATCCTCCATTCAAAATCACTCCATAACAACAGACATCAATTACAAATGAACTTGAAATTAGACAGTTGAAGAGAAAACAATGACTTAGGGTTTAAGGGGAAAAATTAAATGAAAAAATTGGTAGCAAATTACATTGGATATACTCAAAATTATCAGTATCCTCTTTAGTAATTTGCATCTTAAAAATTGTTTCAATATTATTTTTAATTAGAGTTAAACTTAGAAAGAGAATTTTTGAGACTCAAATAACAACACTCCTAATATTTTGTATAAACATTTGCCTAATGTGTATTGCACGTTATGTAGGCCTTGCATTGGCCTTGAGGCTAAATTCGAATTGAACCTCAGCTATTCAAGGCCAAATTCGAATTGAACCTCAGCTATTACTTAACAAAGTGTCAAGCCGTTAAACAAGATATCGAATTGGATCAGTGCGCTAGGAACTCAACAATGTTAGATAGTTGTTAAACAATGCTTAGTCAGGAGTCCAACAAAGTGTTGAGTTATTAAACGATGCTAGATATTGGTTGAACATTATATTGAACTGCTGAGTATTACATTTGCAATTGCAAAATTGAGAGTAAATTTGTTTGATATTAAACTTGGTTAGGGAATCTAAATTTTTCAAAATATTACTATATCTTTTAAAAAATAAAATAAAAACCTCAAAACTTCGTTTTCTTTTTTCTCTCTCTTTTTTTTTTTCAATGTTCTTGAAAATAAAAGAAACACCAACATTTCTCGTTCTGCCATCACGCTTCCAAAAAATATAAAAATTAAAATTTGAATATGAGTATATTTATACATGCAAGTGTGTGAATTATAAAGGTTTGCTTATATATTATATTCCTTCTATCCAGAAGCAGGGGTAACAGATATCTGCCAACAATACATTGATAATACTTAAGTCATACTCATACCCAATATACAGTATTTGTGTGTTTTTTGTCCTTGTATCTTTTCTCAGCAATTGCTGGTATAAGCTCATTCTTAAAATAAAATAGTACAGTGAGTTCATAAGTATGATTTATGAAAGCATTTTGAAACAACTTTACATATGCCTACAACAACAAAGTCCCCAAACATAATCTACATTTACCAAATATAAAGACCAATGAACAAATATGAAAGGCAACTATTCCTTTCAATGGCCTTCGGTTCCAATAGCCAAAAAAAAAAAAAAAAAGCCAGGGATTTTTTTGAGATGTCAAGGCCTAGAAAACCTGGAATTAAGAATTTATGACATCAAAGAAAAAAGAGATCATACCTGGAACCATCTGTACGGTAAAACAGAGTTCCCACACAAAACAGCCGATCCATAATTCACTCTTGGATGCTCTACCATAGTAACAAGAAGGCATGGAAGTGTAGCCCGCCATGAGATAGCCTTGAGAAAATAGCTTCAGAAATAAGCCATGATAATTATCCCGAAACTTCCAACCTAAATTTGGAATGAACCAACTATCAACTCATAAAAAAGCACCAATGCTCCAACGCATTTCTGCCTCCTTCTCTCCTTTAATTTATCTCTTTGTTTCCAAATAAAATACATCCCCTAAACATTTCTTGGTTGAGAAGTAAAGCCTAGAAACTACAGAGCCACCCTCACTATCAGCATCATTTACATCTTTGCTGGCATGTTGCATGCATGCATCTATGTTGCCGTATCAACCATATGCATCATTTAGTAGTGCCCTGATAGTTAACCATATATATTGCAACTATAGTAACAAAGGCCCCAACCAGTTGCAATGGTGAGAATGTCTCACCAAGATACAGAAACCTGTGGAATATAAGTTTCAACATTGAAAAGCATGAATCCACAAGATGGTAAAACTCTTTTATATAAATGCCAAGGTTTTATAACTTAAAACTGTTTTGACTTACAAATTTAATCAAGTTTTTGATTGTTAATATATCTTAATCCAAAAATGAATAGAATTGCGAAGTTGATAATTTTAAATGTCATTTATTTTATTTTATTTTATTTTTTTGGACCACTAGACGAATGAAATAAATAATTAGAAATTTCATTAAAAATCTAACTCCATTTGAAACATCCAGATGGTTGACATCATGTGTAGCAATTAGATTTGCTTCAAAGTATTTTGATTTACTAGTCCATAAATGGTAAGAAATTTTGCAAAAAAATGCCCTGGCATATAGATTTAGATATAGATTTAACTTTCATTTATTATTATTATTATTTTTTTTATTTTTTTTTTCAGGTATGGACTTACCATACGAATCTCTATATTAAAACCTATAATATGTAACTCTAACATCAAAATGTCCTTTCTTAATCTAACATTCAATCCCTATATATAACATGCTGATGGAAAGACCTAACTAATGTATGAATTGTACAAGACAAAGAGGTCTTGCAAAATGCATAAAGAATTCACAATTCTGCACTTTCTTATAATGAGATCTCAGTCTCTGCCATAGACTATTTGATTATTTTTCTAAAGAAAGAAAAACAAATCGACATCCTTAGCTTGCTAGGTAAGGTTTGATAAGAATTGGTAATTCTTTTTCCCTCTTTATCTTTTAACTATAAATTTAAGAATTTTTATCAGCTCTTTCTTTTGGCGTGCGTTTTAGAACAAACCTGAAATTCTTATATGTTTCCATTTGTTTTATTTTCCCAATCGGATCAGATGACCTTACCCAAAGATTGAAGCAAACATTGGTGTTAGAAAAGTGAGGGAACTGAGCTTTGTCAAGCTACCTGAAACGCACAACCAATTTGCAAATTAAAATATTGGAGAAGAGCTCAAAATTAGACTTTGGTGTTATAACCTATATGATTGAGAGAATCAATTAAAATTGTGTAGCAAATAAATAATAATAATAAATGATATTATAACAACCATATGGCTATATTAAATGTATAATGGTTAATCACTAAGAAAGAAAATCAACCACTGAAAGAGCCAAATAGAAGTCTTGAGTTTCAGCATAGAGTATGACCTTTAGTTGCACTGTAGAAGAATACACCATAGCTAACAGCACTTCCAAATACGGAAGTATAAAGAAGCGCCAATATATCACTTGATGTTAGCTCCTTCAGACTTCCACTGAAGAAAGGGTCATGATCAAGGATGGAGATTATCACAAGTGGGAGACCACCAATTACCATGTGCTACATAAAATGTCCACCATATTAGTACCATGACATCCATGCATTAACTTAAGAGTTCATAGCAGATTCTACAACTTTCTAAATATAGAAAACTGATAGCACCCTTAAGAAATTCAGCTGTAGAAATTTGTATTGAGTAGGAAAAATTGTTTTTACAGTATTCTGCTAGGCATTCGAGAGGCCTAGCTCTCTCCCAATGAAAGAAAACACTAATTCTCTATCTCCCCTGCACTTCCCTCCTTGGTTCCCCTTTATTCTAGTGTCCCCGTAACTGAATTTTAACAAACTCACTTTCTCTCTCTTACTTTTTTGGTAACTGCCTGATTTCTCATTTCCCAAAGTATAACTAATTCCCTCCCTTAGCCCGTCTAGTGTAGGTGAACCTAATGGGTGGTCTATCAATACCCCCTGCCCCAAAATTCACCTTGTCCTCAAGGTGAAAATCTGGAAATTGATTCTTAATAAGCTCATAAGGTTCCCAAGTAGCTTCAAAATCCGGAAGGTCTTTCCATCGGACCAAGACTTCCAAAGCATTAGAATCATCTAACTTTCCAGGCCGCACTCCTATCACTGCTTCAGGTTCCAACAAGAATTCCAACTCAGCAGTCAATTGTGGAGGAAGTTGGGTTGCTACTGCAGCATTACCGGAAGCTCCACGTAGCTGAGAAACATGGAACACAGGGTGAATAGAAGCTGTCTCAGGAAGTTTCAGCTTGTATGCCACCTTTCCCACCTTAGCTAATACCTCATAAGGTCCATAAAACCGAGGAGCTAATTTAGCATTGCGATGTGAGGCTAAAGATGTCTGTCTATAGGGGCGTAACTTGAGATACACCTTTTCCCCAACCTCAAACTGCACATCGCAGCGGTGTTTATCCGCTGAAGCTTTCATCTTTTGTTGGGCTCGATCAAGCTGCATTTTCAGTTCATCCAACATGACATTCCGTTCTTGAAGATGCTGGTCTATAGAAGAGATGACTGTTCCATCAGGTTCGTAACGTAACAAAGGAGGAGGATCTCGACCATAGAGGATACGAAAAGGTGTCATCTTGGTGGCTGTATGAAAAGAGGTATTGTACCAATATTCTGCCCAAGGCAGCCAATGAGCCCATTTCCGCGGCTTAGAATTAGCGAAACAACGCAAATAAGTCTCCACACAACGATTGACCACTTCGGTTTGTCCATCCGTTTGTGGATGATATGCTGTACTCCTTTTCAGCTTTGTTCCTTGCAATCCGAATAGTTTTTCCCAGAATGTGCTCATAAAAATTTTGTCTCGATCCGAAACAATCGACTTAGGAATGCCATGGAGTCGTACTACTTCCCGAAAGAATACCACAGCCACCGATTGTGCAGTGAATGGATGTTTTAAGCCAATAAAGTGACCATACTTACTCAATCTGTCTACCACCACTAAAATAGTGTCTACACCCTCAGATTTAGGTAGACCCTCCACAAAATCCATTGTCAAGTCATCCCAAACTTGGTCTGGAATTGGAAGAGGCTGCAATAATCCGGCTGGAGACAATGCCAAATACTTGTTCTGTTGGCATGTAGAACAGTTGGCTGTATACGTTTGAATGTCTCTCTTCATGCCCTCCCAATATAAATTGGATGTGATCCTCCTGTAGGTTTTCAGAAAACCTGAATGCCCCCCTATATAGCTGTCATGGAACTCATGTAATACCAAGGGAATTAGGGAAGAACCCTTAGGCAGCACCAAACGATTTTTGAAGAGAAGATGACCTTGCACCAAGGAATAACCAGGCCTGGCAGTCGGATTCTGCTGTAAGGCAGTCACAATTTGTGATAATTTGGGGTCTGAAACCACTTGTGTTTTAAGGTCTTCCAATTGAAGCACTTGAGGCACTGTCAACGCCATTATAGAGGGAGGTGATTCTTTCCGAGATAAGGCATCAGCAGCCTTATTTTCAAGGCCTGGACGATAGACAATCTCAAAATCATATCCCATAAGTTTAGTAAGCCATCGTTGGTACTCCATACACACCACTCTTTGATCCAACAGAAACCTCAAACTTTTTTGATCTGTTCTGATGATAAATTTTCTGCCCAGCAGATAGTGCCTCCACTTTTGCACTGCAAACACTATAGCCATAAGCTCGCGTTCATAGATAGGCTTGAATTGAGCCCTTTGTGATAGCACCTGGCTGTAATAAGCAATTGGACGTTGCTGCTGCATCAAAACAGCCCCCAATCCATGGCCTGAAGCATCTGTCTCCACTATAAATGGCTGTGAAAAATCGGGTAATGCAAGGACCGGAACTGTGGTCATAGCTTGCTTAAGCTTGCAAAATGCTATTTCAGCCTCCTCATCCCATGAGAAACAGTCCTTTTTTAATCTATCCGTCAGAGGTTTGGCTATGGTTCCATATCCTTGAACAAAGCGTCGATAATACCCGGTAAGGCCCAAAAATCCCCGTAATTCCTTGAGTGATTTCGGACTCGGCCATTGTAACATAGCTTCTACTTTAGACTTATCAGCTGCTACCTCATCACTGGAAATGATGTGGCCAAGGTACTCCAATTTGTCTTGGCCGAATACACACTTCTTTTCATTAGCAAACAGTTTGTTTACAGCCAACACCTCCAATACATTCCTCAAATGCACTATGTGCTCCTCCCATGATCTGCTGTATATCAAAATGTCATCAAAGAATACCAAGACAAACTTCCGTAGATATTCCTTGAAAATTTCATTCATTAAAGCCTGAAAAGTGGCAGGGGCATTAGTCAGCCCAAAAGGCATGACTAAAAACTCATAGTGGCCCTCATGTGTCCTAAACGCCGTTTTTGGAACATCTTCTGGTTTCATACGAATCTGATGATAACCAGACTTCAAATCCAATTTGGAAAACAATTGTGCCCCATGCAGTTCATCAAGCAGTTCATCAATTGCAGGAATAGGAAATTTATCCGGTATAGTGACTTTGTTGAGAGCTCGATAATCAACACAGAATCTCCAACTCCCATCTTTTTTTTTAACTAGTAGGACAGGGCTAGAAAAAGGACTGCAGCTTGGTTCAATTATCCCTGCTGCTAACATTTCTCTGACTAATTTTTCAATTTCATTTTTTTGAATGTAAGGGTATCTATAGGGTCGTACACTTACAGGGGGGGTGTTAGGTTGCAGAGCAATAGCATGGTCCTTTGTTCTATGGGGTGGCAATTCTCCAGACCATTGGAAGACATGGTTATACTGTTGTAACACCTCAGAAACTGGACCAGGAATATCCTTCCGGAAGGGTTCTGTTTCCATGTTCATGGCTGCCAATTCCAGTAATATCCCTTCCCTTTGTCCTCTAAAAGCTTTCATCAGAGTCTTAAGAGAAACCAGTGTTTTATTCAGACCTGGATCTCCTTGCAAGGTGACTTTTACGCCCCCCATACTAAACCCCATAGTAAGAGTTTTCCAATTCACTTGCATATTCCCTAGAGTTGCTAACCATTGCATCCCCAGGATCACATCAGAGCTTCCTAATTGCAACGGTAGAAAATCTTCTACCACTTCAATATTCTGCAACGATAAAGTAACCCCTCTACAGATCCCTTCTCCTCTAACTGCCATCCCTGTACCCATCACTACCCCGTAGCCACTGGTACCCACCCGAGGAATACTCAATTGCCTCACCAAATCTACCGAAATAAAATTATGAGTTGCACCACAGTCTATTAATACGATTACTTCATGGTCAGCAATCTTACCTCTGATCTTCATGGTATGAGGAGATGTTAATCCGACCACAGAATTGATTGATAGCTCCACAGTGTCCCCTATTCCTGTCTCCTCCCTTGAATCAGTTTCTGTATCCCTTCCTTCCTCATCCAGCAACTCTGTATCATCACTAATAATTAACACTTGAAGTTCCCTGTTTCTACATCTGTGACCTGGAGAGTATTTTTCATCACAACGGTAGCACAACCCTTTTTCTCGTTTCCTTTGTAATTCTGAATCAGACATTCGTTTGAAAGAGGGATTAAAATTGAGAGAGGGAGCTCGCTGCACTGGTGAAGAGTTTTTACTGGATTCTGGAATCGCAACTCTGGTGTTGGCAGCCATGAAGTTGGGCGGGCTTTTGTGGAAAGCCTGAACAACGCTGCCCTTGGCCTGTTTCAGTAATGAGTTTCGGTCCTCCACCCTTTGGGCCAAGTCCATAAGTCGGCCCAGTCCACTGGGTTGCATCATTCGGACTTCTGCCCTGATCTCTGGCTTCAAGCCATTAACGAAACTCCCTTCCAGCATTGAATCGGAAATATCGTCCAGAGGGGCGGCTAACATCTCGAACCGGCGCCGGTAATCCCTAACGGTACCGTCTTGCCGAAGCGCCAAGAACTGCTCACAGATCGTTCCTTCTTGGGACGATCGGAACCGGTTCAGCATCATCTTCTTTAACTCCTCCCAATCCCGTACCGGTCTTCGCCGATCTTCCCATTGAAACCACGCCAGTGCCTCCCCTTCTAAACAGATTACCGCCGCTTCCATCTTCTCTACTGGACTGAGGCGATTCAGAGTGAAGTATCTCTCCACCCTAAAGATCCACCCATCTGGGTCAACGCCGTCAAACACCGGCATTTCCAGACGCTTCATCCGGCCATCAAACCTCCAGTCGATCTTGTGGTTATCGTCGCTGCTACCTTCGCCTTTCTCCTGTGTTATATGCGACTTTCCCATGGTGAAGATGGGAGGCCCTTCTGGAGTTCGAGATGGCTCGGCAGTGGTATTTGATCCCAAGGGAGATCCCTCCAATTGCTGCACCAATCGATCCACCTTGTTTAGGACTGTCAGCTTCTCCAGGATCACGGCTAAGCTCTTCTCCAAGACTGGAAGTCGTCGCAGGTCATCCTTCACTGATTCCAACTCTTTTTTTAGTTCGCCATGTACAAGTTCCACCCTCTCTTCTACAGAATCCAGACGAGCAGTAGATGTGTTTTTCCCAGCCATACCCAGGTAAGTGCTCTGATACCACTTGATAGCACCCTTAAGAAATTCAGCTGTAGAAATTTGTATTGAGTAGGAAAAATTGTTTTTACAGTATTCTGCTAGGCATTCGAGAGGCCTAGCTCTCTCCCAATGAAAGAAAACACTAATTCTCTATCTCCCCTGCACTTCCCTCCTTGGTTCCCCTTTATTCTAGTGTCCCCGTAACTGAATTTTAACAAACTCACTTTCTCTCTCTTACTTTTTTGGTAACTGCCTGATTTCTCATTTCCCAAAGTATAACTAATTCCCTCCCTTAGCCCGTCTAGTGTAGGTGAACCTAATGGGTGGTCTATCAAAAACCTTAACAATTCCAAACATTTTAAAAATGTTATATATTATGATTGCAATTATGGATACTCCATTACGTAGATGCTGAGAGCTGCAAAATAAGCTAACCAGTTCAAAATCCATAAGTAATGCTTTGCTTTATGATAACTTTTTAAAGCAGGAACCTCATACCCATCCAGTTGCCATTACAGGATCAGAAAACTTGGAGACCCAGCGGACCATGACTGTACCAACTGCCATGCTCTGAGCTGCAAGAAGCATCCACCACTCCCCACTTCCCCATAAAGAAAAATTACTCCCATTAAAATTAAGTGCAGGAACCTGCAGATTGAAACCATTATCATCAAACTTAATCAGCGAAAAAAAGGTTATGATTTTGGAAATGGAAAATTGCTTTAATAGCATTCATAAGCCTGAAACTACTACCGTAAAAGAGTACTATTAACACAGAGCTGAACTGCAGAGAAGGTAAATCTAATTGGAAGAATGAA
Source organism: Boswellia sacra (assembly GCA_013180625.2). NCBI lineage: Eukaryota > Viridiplantae > Streptophyta > Magnoliopsida > Sapindales > Burseraceae > Boswellia > Boswellia sacra. The sequence continues at coordinate 33,679 of SNVD02012026.1, forward strand.
TTGGGTCATCATGTAAAGGAAATTATTAGTGGCAAAATTGGAGAATCCAAGAGGATACATAGCACTTAATAATTAAATAAAATCAGCTGTGCAGCACAAAAATAGGGCATTGAAACAGTCGCTCAGCTTTCTGCCTGCTAACCTTATGGTATCCGCAGATGGTAGCCTTTAGCACCTTGAAATAATATACCATTAGCACAAACCAACAACCATGATAACCCACATCATAGAGAGAGACATAGAGATCAAGACAGATAGATAGGAAGGAAGAATAGAAACTCCAGAAAGATATTTTATTGGTAGTTAACTCAGGAGATAAGAAAGAAGACTGAGAACTCCATAGAAAACTAATAATTTTCTTGAATTTGCACCACAGGTTCCTCACTTTATACATAATAAAAGAAAATAATAATAATGAAAAAAAGAGTGAAACCAAAGGCACCAAAGTTCATATTTTATTAAGTGGAAATTTCAAAGATGCATCAACATGTTTTTGTCTTAAATGACACCAAAGTTATTCATCACTGAAGCACAATCTAAATTTGTTTGCTGGCTACTACAGTCAACAGTTAAAGACGTTCTTTATGTAATAATCTTTCCAAATACCTTCATTCTTCAGTATAGTCATACCAGTATTCACATAAAATGGTCTTAAGCACCATTAAAGAGAGCTACTTCCACACTTTACAAAGCTTGGTAGCTAGGAAATATGTGGGATTTATACATCCCAAGCAGATGGCCTCAAGGGGATCTGAGTCTTTGACCTCAATAATAAGATCAATGACTTTTTACCAGTAAGCCCACCCCTTAACTTTAAGAATCCCGTGACGTAATAATAGAGCATCAAAGAAATATTCTTGGCGACCAAAAGTCAATCTTTAAAATAATTGATCTACCTGGCTTCAAGCATACCTCTCATTGATATTCCTCTCATAGTCTTTTATTGAAAGCCAATCTGTCAATCATAGCTTTCTGGATTAAGAAATTGATTAAATTAGCCTTTTAATTTAAGATGCTGATGTAACTGTAACTCTCTTTTATTTAAACAACATATCAGTTATCTATCAAACGCAATACACTCTTGCAAATTCACCAAGTTCTTCCTATGCTAACCAAGACAGGATAGGAGTAAAGGACAGTTAGAAACAACAGTAGGAATACAAGTACTTCATAGGGATCCTGACTTCCCTTCAAGTTCGAAGCAGCACTTAAGCTCAGATGAAAACAAGTTCATTGCTTACACAAATAAGCCAGCACAATTTTTCAGTAAGTGTTCAGACACATATTGGGCTTGGGCATATGACTAAAAAGATCTATATGATACCCATATGTGAGATGGCCCAATATTTGTTCAAACTGACACCATTTCGGAAGTCCATCAATAGCAGAAAAATAAGACAACTTAAATGAGCATTGCACCCGTATGGTACATCATCATAAAAATCTACTAAAACCCATATCTTTTTGCTGGACAACCTAAAGTCTTCAAGCTTACAAACACAAAATAGATCCAGCAAAAGTTCCAACTATCTACAGAAATAGAGGGTTTGCTAATACATTTTCTTTAATTCTCTGTCATTTTAGTGTTTGAAGTCTGGGCGTTTATTGACAACAATATCTAATTATCATATCAAGTATCAATGGAAGTCACTTCATCACTTCATCATGTACTTTTTGGCAACCATTTCAATTAGAAACCACTAAAGCAAGGTTATTTCATGAGCACTCAGCACCTTCAGGGCTGTACCACAAAACCAGAAATTTAGCAATACATCAGCCAGCCATGCATCGGCAATAAAGGAACACTGGAGTATGTACCAATTAGGCAATAATTTAAATCAAACACAATGTATCAAAATCATAAGACTGCACAAATATTCTTATGCCAACAGTTCACTACGCAATATTTTGTCTATTATATCTCAGATGTTGTCTGTATTATATGGAATTCCAACCTGAATTGCGCTATGTATCAGAGGATCCCCAAGAAATTGCTTGCTCTATTTGCTGCAACTTAGATCCTGGTATAGCCCTTGCAGTATGTAATACCTTGATTCCACTCAATCTCACAGGGTCTAAGCAACACACTAACTTGCACCTTACTTACCATAGCATGAAAAACAAATATAGTAGTGGACAAAGTCACAGGACAGAATCCAGAAGGCATCAAACAAGGAATCAAACTAATGACAAAGAACAAATGGATAAGTTAGAAAACGGATGAGTTGATAGGCAAATTATTACTTTACTCAAACGCTTACACTCTCCAGCACTTCATAGTACAAAGTGTAATCTGGAAAGAGAACACTAAAAGGGCCAGAAAAGCAAGACTGCCAAGTACTTTCCCATTACATTATAACATTGTCCTATTAAGCGGTTTTTGAAGATGGTGTATTCTATAACACTTTTAATTTTTAATCTATTTTCAGAATTTATGGCTTTCTAAATTAGTTTCGGTTAGCATAATCTACTGCTTTCAACATCAATGAGCCAGGCATTTTTCATTTAATGGCAGCAGTTCCTTACAAAAGTTATAATCAAGTAAACACGTATGATCACTCATACGACAAAAGAGTTAAGAGGGGAAAAGGTAGCAGAGAAATCGACATCGAACTAATTAGCTCATTTATGTATGATTTCTTTCATACAACTACTTGATATACAGACAAATTAATTCTAATTTAAAAGACAAAAACATTTGATTTTAAAGTTTCTTTTAGCTCAATTAGCCTTCATATAAAGTTATGGAAATTTAGAAAGCAAAAACTGCAGATTTCAAAGTTGTCTCTTGCTCAACCAGCCTTCATATATGGTGACAATATGATGAGTGATTAAGAATCAACTATCAGGTGTGGGCAACTTCATCTTCTGCTAGAAAAAATTAATCACATTATTTGTCTAAAGTGCCCTAAATTAATGAAGGCTTAACTCACACTAAAGTGACGTGGAAAGCAAATTGAAGATTGTTACATTAGAATTAAAATCTAAAACTAGTATTGCGGCTTGAGCAAGGAAATGTAGAGTTCACCTCGAGAAGCAAAAGTCCAATGACGCCAAGAACAAGGCCCGAAGCTCCGACCAGTCCAATGGACTCGCCAAACAAGAAGGATGCAAGCAAAGCTACTGACAATGGCTGTGAGTCAATTATAACCTGAATCGATAAAGAAACAACAGTTTGAGAAAATTGGCAATGGAAATGAAATGTCAATCAAGAATTTAATTAAGCAAATGCAAAATGTCCTTACACTGCCCAAGCCGGCAGAAGTTCTCTGCAAACCCTGAGCAAGAAATCCCTGTTGTTGAGTTGAATAAGCAGTATGATTAAGTTTTGATTTTTAATTTCAATACTAGACAGTTGGGTGGGTCAAATTGAACTGTCTAGTTGTAAATACCACACACACACACATAGTCCAGTTATTTCCTCATAGAGAACATCATATGAAGTGATGAGAAGACTAAGACCTGAAAACAGGAAGCATCAACAAGGGCGAAGAGAAAGATGGAAAGCCAAGCCATGAGTCCAGAGGGAACCTTTCTACCTTGAGAAGCCGCAAAACTAACCAATAGTAAACCAGCTGGAATGAGACGAAATGCAGCCACAAAGAAAGTGCCAGCCCTTGGCAACACTTCCTTCATTGCCACCATGGCTGTTCCCCAGAAGAAAAATGGTGAAACCAAAACTGCCAATTCCCACAGCGCTGATCCCAAACATTTATCCACTTCTTCTTTTTCTTCTGTAGAGGAGACAACGCATTCCACCTCTGTGCCCGTTCCCACACAATCAACACTGGAAGATGAAGATGGAACCATGTTTTTGTTTTTATTGCTTGTTGTACAATTGGTGACAACAAACCTTTTCTTGCATGAACAGCACGAGGTCGAAGAAGGTGAAAGCGGCGGGGCAGCATCAACATGCTTTCTGATATTCTTGGTGTTGGGAAAAGATGATGAAACTCTGAGAAAACAAGAAGGGCTTAAGATAGAAGGAGTGGCAGAAGCGAAGCTCCCCCACCACCCCATTCCCACCGACTCTTTCAGGGATTTTAGATTTCCTTTCGGCCTTTATAGATAGGATGGCATTGATGAGTAATTGACTTGGCGTGGTGCAGCGTCGACCACACGTGATCACTCGTGCATGCGTGTGCAGCTGCAATGCTACTTATATTTTTCATTTTATTATTTTTTTTTTCACAAAATAAAAACTCGAGAATTTTATATTTGGAATATGTCTTTTGATCCCCAAGCGCATCTGGTCAAAAATCCTCGCCCCCTCCCTCCCTCCCTCCCGCCCTCCCGTGGCACGAACCACCGTCAAACATCCAACATCCCCCGTGCATTAATAGATAAAATACCGATTTTTATCCTTACCATGTTAATTTTATAAAAGTAATATCATCCTTATAAATTATTTATGATGTGTCATAATTTGATTAGACGAATGAATTTCAAATCTTAGTTATGTTAATTAAACGGATGAAGTGAGGCAGAGTATGAGTCAGATACTAAACCCAATTCTCTACAACCCTTTCATCTAGATCCTCTTAATCCTTATAAGTTCTATGATGTCAGTGTTCTTATTCCTAAACTAAAAACCCTTGTTCCGTTTAGAACCCCTAAACTCAAGTCTGTGTACAAGTCCTCGGAAGTGTCCGTCCAGTCTATTTCTTCAAGTTCTTCAGAAACCTATCTTCCTATAATTTCCGCACCAGATATCCAAAGATACAGTCGAGAAGGCTACCGTGGAATTCATCTGGGAGCAATTCGAATAGGATTGCAACCATTATTCCTTGGTGGTAAAAATGTTACTTGTTTCATTGCAGTTCTAGATACTCGTTGGCAGTCTTTTGAAAAAGCTTTGATATCAGCTGTTGAGGTAGGTCTCAATCAAGGTCATGTTATCATACAAGTTGAGCCTAACTTTACCCTTGATATTTCCAAGCCTACTTTGCCAAACACTATCAAAGTCATGATCCAGTTACATGGATTAGAAATGAATCCCAATGAGTCAGCCCTTGCAATTCATCATTCCATGACCTATAAAGTCCAAACACATCTCTTTTCCCTGAACCACTCAAATATGCCAATTACTAGACTCACTGGTAATGGTATAATCATTCAGCCCCAAACTTTCAAGCAAAATCAGCTCGTTTTTCCTCCAAAATGGATTAATGAGTATGAGCAGAGTAACAAGCCTCAAACTGTCCATGACAAGCCAAAGATAGAAAAGCTGTCTGCTGGCAGAACCTCAGTGTGACTTGATGTGACATAAAGCAATAAAGCATAAGTTGAGTCATGCTAGTGTAATGATGTTGTATTGTCTTTATGTGTGAGTCATATAGTGAGGTGTCCAGTGTTATGATGATAATGATAAGGTGTGAGTTGTAAAGTAGTGTATACGTGTAAAGGAGATTCCTTAGAGATAAGGAAGCATCCTAGCATAGTATCCTGGCTTGGCCTATATAAAGGATACTTGGGCTTTGTATTGGGACACGGAATACTAGCCGAGTCTCTCGTGTGTCTATCCCTTGTGTAATCTCTTTCTCTAGTAATAGAATCAGAGCTTGTACTCTGAGCCTAGTTGTTTTAATGTTTTAATGGTATCAGAGCCTATCCTCCCAAAAGGAGTTGAAGTCTAAGGTTCAAAATAATAAAGTTCTCTCAGTTCGGCCCTGCCGTCGGTTGAATTTTATCATTTTGATATCTTATGAATTTCTGAGTTAGAAGTTGTGATTCAGTTAAGGCTATCCAGAGTGAAGAAATATAGATTGAGGATACTTTTCTATTGTGGTGTGAATGCTCGAAAAGAAAGCCAAGGTGGCGTGAGAAAAAAGAGCTAATATCCACAAGAAAAGTTATATCTATATTCTCCTTTTGTAGTAAGACCCTGAGAGGCAACATAAGGACAATGGATAACCAAGAGATAGCAACGACTGAATTTGCAAAGTCTTCTTCAGAAGGCTCAGAGTACAAGCTCTGATTCTATTACTAGAGAAAGAGATTACACAAGGGATAGACACACGAGAGACTCGGCTAGTATTCCGTGTCCCAATACAAAGCCCAAGTATCCTTTATATAGGCCAAGCCAGGATACTATGCTAGGATGCTTCCTTATCTCTAAGGAATCTCCTTTACACGTATACACTACTTTACAACTCACACCTTATCATTATCATCATAACACTGGACACCTCACTATATGACTCACACATAAAGACAATACAACATCATTACACTAGCATGACTCAACTTATGCTTTATTGCTTTATGTCACATCAAGTCACATCATGTCTATTCACCATTGCTTCCGCTGACGGGTCCACTTTGCTTCCGCTTTAATCTTCATCATTGTCGAAGAAGAAGTCGTCCTGCCATGGAACTTGATTGATTGGTGGAAGTTGTGGATCAACTGGTTCGTTAGGCAGCTGTGGCTGTGGCCAATCTTCCCATCCTTCATCGAGATCTTCCCAAGGTGGTGAAGGATTCTGAATCTCATTGGCTCTTCCTTGCTTGCGAAGCCATTCATGGTAATCATGCCGATATTCTTGAATCGACTCATCTTCAGAACTGTCATTTACGAGCTCTAGACTTTTAATCCTTTCTTTATAGAAGAGATCTGGTGAATTGAGGACATTGTCTGAAACAGGACTGTGAGTACAGTATAACAACGGCATTTGATAGACTTCTGCCAATCTCTTTCTTGCGTGCAGACATCCTTCCCAACACGTCTGGATATCATCACTCATATGATCATGGATAATTGGCTCAATAAATGGTTCTCTTGTTCTTCCCCATATATCGCTTAACTGAAAAATTACTATCATCTTGTGGACAATTTGAAATCCACCTTTGAGCGTAAGCGTTAAGAGATCTTCAAAGATTGGAGAGAACATCCGATCAAACCATCGATTAGGGTTATACCTTCTGCTCCTGTGAATTAATACAGGATCAAATACCATCGCTATTGGATATAGGTTGAACAATAGCCAATAGGAATAGTATCCTAGAGGAGAAGCTTCAGGTATGACTGAATGACCCCAATTTGTGTCTTCATCATGGACCACATGAAAATTTGGAGAGATCTGGTAGACCGTCTCAAAAATTTGATCTGGATTTGGTGAAGGAGAAAGCAATTGAAATCTCCTTTCTTCTGTGCTAGGACTCATCATGCATTGATATAAAAGATCCCATGTTCTTCCAAAAGTTTTGTCTGATGTTTCTGGATAGTCACGTGCATAAAACACCCGATCTTCAATATCTGTTTTGATTTCTGGAGGCAAAAGAGAACAGAATGATGGAAGATCATAAAGGAATTCTGTTCCTTTCATTTTTGTTAGACCTGGTGGTTCCATTATTGTTTTGCCTTTGTAATCTTCAAGAGTTTGAGGAAGTTTTCGCCTTCTGAGACCTTCCTGTCTTCTTTCAAAGGCATCCTGACCCAGCATGTATGGCTTAGAGGAACTGGAAGCCATTGTTATAACTTGAATAGGTCTAGGAATTGGTCTGGACAGAAAATCTGCTAACACGTTTGATTCACCTTTGATGTAGCGAACTTTGAACTTGAATCTCGAAAGAGACTCTGACCATCTAGCGAGTTGAGGATCTGGAATCTCGCCTTCTCTTCTTCTAAGCAATCCCTCGAAATATTTGTAGTCTGTTTCAACCACAAATTCCTCAAGAGAGAGATGAAATTGAAATTTTTTGATAGCGTTGATGACCGCTAACACTTCTTTCTTGGATGAAGGATAGTGTTGTTGAGAGTCTGAGAACTGCCCGGATTTATATGCACAAATTCTTCTGTAGCTCCCTTCTTGTTCAAGTAGCACTGCTCCCCAAAATTTGTCACTTGCGTCAGTCTGAAGGATGAGTTGTCCCGTGTCAGGAATCTTTAAAGGAGGAAGAGACCTGCATTTTTCTTTCAAATCAATTACAGCTTGTGTCGCTTCGTCAGACCAGGCTGCTGCTTTCTTCCTTATATGCCTTGAGATTTTGCTAGTGTATCTGGACAAATTCTTTATATAATCTCCTGCATAATTGACGATTCCCAAGAATTGTTGAATCATCTTTCTGCTTGTCAACTTGTCAGGGAACAAGAATATCTTTTCAGCAATATGTGGCATTGGCTTTGTGTAGCCATCCTTGATATGTAATCCAAGGAAATCTACTTCTGGGATTCCAATGAACATCTTTCTTTCGGATAAGACCAAGCCATGCTCAAAAGTTAAACTCTTGAACTGTTTAAGATGCTGGACATGATCTTCGTCATTATTGCTGAAGATAAGGACATCATCAATGTATACAAGACAAAAGTTAATTATGTCTTTGTACACGTCATCCATTCTGTGCTGATATTCTGAAGGAGCATTCTTGAGACCAAAGGGCATCACGTTCCACTCATAGTGACCATGTGGCACAATGAAAGCTGTTTTGTAGCGATCTTCTTTTCTGACTCCCACCTGCCAAAATCCTGACTTCATATCAAACTTTGAGTAGATCTTTGACTTAGCCATTCTCTTTAAGAGACAAATCTTTCTTGGAACAGGATATCGAATATCTCGCAAACAGTCATTGAGCTTTCGGTAATCAATACAGAATCTTTTCTTTCCACGAACACGCTCAGCTCTGTTGTTGACGTAGAAAGCTTGACTTGCCCATTCAGATTTTGAAGGACTGATGAGATTTATTTTGAGAAGTTCAGAGATTTCTTCTCTGCAAAGATCTTCATCATGTGGTAATCCTGGATGTGAAGCTGTTTGATGTGGCATCTCCCAATTGTCTTTGTAAGGGAGAGAAACAAAATATTGTTCTCGAGACCAGAACTTGTTTGGAACATCTCCACAGCATTCTAGAAGTTCTTTGTGCTCTGTTTCAAACTTTGGAGCAAGAGATTTGACATTTTCACCCCTCCTGGAGATGGAGAATTTCTCTATCCACGGTAAAAGACAAGAACGAGAGTTCTGAGTAACAGGATCAAGCATAGTGAATGCAAATCCTTCAGGATGAAAAGTGAATGGAGAGAGAATACTTAGGAAATCCATCCCAAGCAATAGATCTTCGCCTGACTGATCAAACGCAAAAAAGCTATGCCGTTTATGAAATGGCAATAGATTAATAGCTCTAGTGCATTTGCTGCTTTGAAACAAATCTCCACTAGCGGCTGAAAATCTGACTGCTGTAGGAATAAATAGAGACTTTGGAAGACAGTTGCTATGAATTATAGAGGAAACTGCTCCAGTATCAATAAGTGCAGAGAGTGCAACTTGGTCTTGATCAGAAATTTGAATTACCACTTTGACATATGGGCGAAAAATTGGACCTGACTGCATAGTAAGATCAATAGGTACCTCACGAGGAATATTCATGATAACTTCTGATGCACTGCTGGTTTCATCTTCTGAATCATCTGACTGGACCTCTATTGAGAACAAAGCATCTTCTGGATCATCTGACCAGTAATACCATTCATCTGAAAATTCTGGCTCATTGATAAGTTGAAGAAGTCTGATTGGAGCTTTCTTTTTCTGCTTGCATTGCCTGGCAAAATGTCCCTTCTTTCCGCAAATAAAACATTTGCCTGATTGCTTTGGGAACTTTCGCTTTTTGACAAAACGATACTTAGTCTTTATACTCTGCTTCCAAGACTTGGCAAATTTTTTCTTAGAATTCTTCTCTTTTTTGCACTTGCAATGGGATAGATGAGAACATCCAAATTCTTGCGGCTTTTTGTTGCAGTATTTTGTAAGAGAAGTTTTCTCAATCTGCTTCATGTGCTTTTTGAGATCCTGATTGCGACAATGAGTTTGAATCACTTCTGTTGCTAACTGATAGAGACTGGCGAGGCTGTATGGTGCAAGATCAGTTATCCCATCTGCTTTTAGTTTTGCTTCAAGCATCTCTGCTACTGGACCTGGCATATTAAGAACAAAAGTTCTTTTGATTGTATCCGACTGGTTGTTAAATTTGAAGTAGAGAGATTCTTGTTTGAGGAAATATTGCTCAAGCATTTGGACATCACAGCACTTGTTCTGAAGATATTCCTTCTCAGCAATTTCGCTTTCTCGCTCTCCAGTACCAAAGAAATGAGCAACTATATATCTGATTAACTCATTATATGGTTGATCATGACTAAGGATATACTCCTTTTCTGCCACAGAAAATGTATCTGCCCACCATCTTCTCAAGGATCCAAGAAATCCTGAGACAAGTCGAAGAGTGACTGCTCGTTTGCTAAGATGTGGAGCGCGTTGTATTTCTCCTTCTGCCCAAGCTAACATCTTTTCAAAATATGCTGGTCTTTCTTCTAGTTTTAGACCATCAATATTCCAAAAAGTTTTTACATTTGGAGCGTTTGGCACCTGAATCTGAACATCAAGCTCTTCTTGATTTTCTTGATTTTGGTTTTCACCAACATTTGCCGAAGAAGATACTCCTGATGTTTCTCCTCTGCTCATGTCTGGCTTAAACTGAGGAGTTCTCTGTCTGAATCTACCAGTAGTATCAACATATGTCGGATTTGCAGGAATATGTGGCTGCTCCATCATAACCGGTTCAGCAACTGAGGAAGATAAAGATTCAGAGGAATTGTTTGATCCATCTGATGTAGAACCAGATTGATCATCATCCCAACCAGAGGCATGAATAGGCCATGGTTGCACATGTGGCATTTCATAATTTCTCCAAAAGCCTTTGACACTGTTGCCCGTAGGACTTTCTTCCCAAATATCAGAATTCTTTCTTGGCTTATCTTTCTTCCAAGAAATCTTCTTTTTCTTCTTTTGCTCAAAGAATCTTCGCTGCTCTTCACGAACTTGATTAAGAAAATAGTCACTGTCAACTCCAGTACTGACAATCATGTTGATTGGACGAGGTTTTTCATGAGCATCTGAAAGTTGTTTGACTGTTAGCTTGTGAACTTTCTTCAGTCGCCTGCGTATCTCTTGAAGTTCTTGCTTAATCTGCTCTTGCTGCTCAGCAATGGCTTCTAACGCTCTGTTTTGTTGTAGAGCATTAGTGTTGTGCCAGTTGACCGCCTTTTCAATGGGACCAAACTCTGTTGGATCAAGCTTTTGAACAACCCAGCTTCCAGCAACATAATTTCCAGAGGCATTAGAGACAAAATCATTTTCTGGAAATTTGAACATATTGATGGATCCGCCATATTTCACTGAATGAGATCTAGGAAGAAAATGAGTTCTGGGCATATGAGTGCAAGATCTAGGATTCTTGCCATCCAGCTGACACTTTTCACAGGGATAGATAGGAACTGATTCTCTTGGAAAAGAAACTGAGGTTCTGCCAGCAGACAGCTTTTCTATCTTTGGCTTGTCATGGACAGTTTGAGGCTTGTTACTCTGCTCATACTCATTAATCCATTTTGGAGGAAAAACGAGCTGATTTTGCTTGAAAGTTTGGGGCTGAATGATTATACCATTACCAGTGAGTCTAGTAATTGGCATATTTGAGTGGTTCAGGGAAAAGAGATGTGTTTGGACTTTATAGGTCATGGAATGATGAATTGCAAGGGCTGACTCATTGGGATTCATTTCTAATCCATGTAACTGGATCATGACTTTGATAGTGTTTGGCAAAGTAGGCTTGGAAATATCAAGGGTAAAGTTAGGCTCAACTTGTATGATAACATGACCTTGATTGAGACCTACCTCAACAGCTGATATCAAAGCTTTTTCAAAAGACTGCCAACGAGTATCTAGAACTGCAATGAAACAAGTAACATTTTTACCACCAAGGAATAATGGTTGCAATCCTATTCGAATTGCTCCCAGATGAATTCCACGGTAGCCTTCTCGACTGTATCTTTGGATATCTGGTGCGGAAATTATAGGAAGATAGGTTTCTGAAGAACTTGAAGAAATAGACTGGACGGACACTTCCGAGGACTTGTACACAGACTTGAGTTTAGGGGTTCTAAACGGAACAAGGGTTTTTAGTTTAGGAATAAGAACACTGACATCATAGAACTTATAAGGATTAAGAGGATCTAGATGAAAGGGTTGTAGAGAATTGGGTTTAGTATCTGACTCATACTCTGCCTCATAATGAAAGTTTGTGACCGAACTAGAAGAAGAAGGAACTTCTGAAGAAGACTTTGCAAATTCAGTCGTTGCTATCTCTTGGTTATCCATTGTCCTTATGTTGCCTCTCAGGGTCTTACTACAAAAGGAGAATATAGATATAACTTTTCTTGTGGATATTAGCTCTTTTTTCTCACGCCACCTTGGCTTTCTTTTCGAGCATTCACACCACAATAGAAAAGTATCCTCAATCTATATTTCTTCACTCTGGATAGCCTTAACTGAATCACAACTTCTAACTCAGAAATTCATAAGATATCAAAATGATAAAATTCAACCGACGGCAGGGCCGAACTGAGAGAACTTTATTATTTTGAACCTTAAACTTCAACTCCTTTTGGGAGGATAGGCTCTGATACCATTAAAACAACTAGGCTCAGAGTACAAGCTCTGATTCTATTACTAGAGAAAGAGATTACACAAGGGATAGACACACGAGAGACTCGGCTAGTATTCCGTGTCCCAATACAAAGCCCAAGTATCCTTTATATAGGCCAAGCCAGGATACTATGCTAGGATGCTTCCTTATCTCTAAGGAATCTCCTTTACACGTATACACTACTTTACAACTCACACCTTATCATTATCATCATAACACTGGACACCTCACTATATGACTCACACATAAAGACAATACAACATCATTACACTAGCATGACTCAACTTATGCTTTATTGCTTTATGTCACATCAAGTCACATCATGTCTGTGATGATCATTCAATAATATCATATAGTTTATACAGATGAATTTATAAAAACAGTATCACTCATTTTATAACATTATAAGAAAAGTCCAGTATACTCCTCTGTAAAACCAACTCTAATAATAATCATTTCTATATGATTTAGAATTCAACAATGAACTTAACTCATCACTAAATCAAATCTAATACTTCCACAACTCAAAAATCCATCATGAAATTCAATAGCTCCTAAACAATGCTGGATGAACAAGATGATCACAAGAAATGTTTTTCTTTTGAGGAACAATAAGGCGCTTCAAGCTTTGTGATGGCGTCACTATTGCTCTGGGTGGAGTTTAGCCCAACACCAACCCGGTTCTTTTTTCGGTAAAATCTGGTGTTGCTTGGAAGCAGCTTAAGGGAAGGTTAGGCTTGCCAAGTGTCCTTCAAGCATATGCTTATTGAACAATCGCTCTTATATCCTCTAATAGACATGTTAGTTATTCAAATTTATATTAATGTTAAATTTGTACTTATAAGTTAACTTAAAAGAATATTAAAGGTTCCGTAGATCACAGAGATCAAAGAATTATTTATATGAAAGTGTTTATTTGGGGGACATTATTATTTATTAGGCGTATATTAGTTCACAACTTGTTATAAAACAGAGTTGGACATCTAGGTAAGATTATCATGTTTTGTACCTTTGTGAGTCTCAGATCATCAACATAGTGATTTTGAATGTAAAAACATATCAAACAAGGGCAACTTTGTAATATATTTGGGTCGACCATGATAAATCTGAGCAAACTCAAATATGAGATATTTGTCAGATATTTCCTAAGTGGTGAGTCAGCAAAGTTAACTCAAATTTCTCCTAGACTTAAGGTCTCTGGGCAACTTTATTAAATTAATGCACTCCGCGCTTGGGTAAGACTATTTTGCATCCGTAAAATTTATATTCTAAGAGCCAAAATTTCTTATACGCCCATTGTTAGAATTTCAAAAATAAATTGTTAGTCAATACCATATGAACTACCACGTGTTCAATTATGCGGCATTAGCATTGCTTTGTTGGTATTTTGGAGAAAATAAAGATCTTGATATTTTATTTGATTTTTGTGTTTCAACTAAACTAATTAGAAAACTCTTAACTGTAGAATTCACAAAATTTTTTTAGAATCTGTTTTTAATCTTTGTAAAGATTTTGTATTGGATTTTGCTTTAGGAAATATTTTTTATTCTGGTTAATTATTGATTACTCTAAATATTTCTGTTTTCCTAAGCTTTTGAGATTCGCAGGTATGGAAAGATTTTGAAAATTCTTCTACAGCAAGAATGCAAAATATTTATTTTCCTATTCTGCTGCATATTTTAGTTATATCCGATATTACTGCTTTTGTTGTGAAAGACTTAACTGCCAATTATTTTCAGAATATTGTTTCAGTTTTGGAAAGTGTTTATTTTATCTTGTATTAGGAAATATTATTATCATGATTATTCATTGAATATATTAAACGTGATTCAACTTTTCTTTATTTAAGATATGCAGATTAGTTGATTGATATCAAAAGAATCTTAAAGAATCCTTATTGGATAAGGATTGCTTGTTAAATAAGTTCTAATATAAGAAGACTTTTAGTTCATATCTAATTTAGGAGATTAAAATATTATTTCCTATTATTTATTGATCTTTATCTCTCAAATTATGTTGAACATCTCATGGGATCAAGAAAGGAATTACAGCTGAATGGGAACACTATATAAAGCAATCTTCACTGTTAAAAGACTTACGCATTTAGAGAAGAAAGCAAGTGAAAGTAAAGCTATGAGAGCTAGGTTGAATTGCGTCATTTTATTATGTCTTTTTTTTTATGTGAGATCATCGAACTTTGAGTGTGGGTTTGAATGATTGCTTTCATGAGTCTGTAACTGATATCGCAGTCGTGTCTTTCTTAACTGTTGTAGTTACGATATTCGTGACTAACAAACTGCAGACAACTTTCTTGAGATTTATCTTTGTTGAATATTATTGGGAAAGTGTTTAACAGTCAAGAAAGTTCTTGATCTGTTGGGTAGAGAAATGCAGCAAGGTTAGAAAGTTAGTCTACTAAGGTTGAAGTTCTTGAAGAGAGAGCATGGGTTACAAAGAAAGGTGTTTGAGAGAGAAAGTGGATTTCTTCTACTATAAATCCAAGTGATTTGTAATCTAGAACGACTTAGTGGATTGCAGCTTGGCTGCCCGTGGGTGTAGACTAGTTATAGCCGAACCACGTAAAACTCCTATATGCACTTTTAATTTTCAGCTGGTTACATTTGATATAAATGATTTAGTTTTATGTTACGTAACTGAATCCGCAGCTTCAGAACTTACATAAATTATTGCTTTGAACACCTTTTTTAATTTTAAAAAAATACCCTTCCAAATTAATTGAGATTTTTAATAATTAAATTTGAAAATGGAAGTTTTCACATCTAGATTCTTAATTGCACATGGATTGTTATTAGGTTAATTTTATCAAATAGAAAAGTTGGATATCATCTCAAAACTCAATATGGTAGGAACATAGACCATTACAGGTGTATCGATTTACAATTAGAATACTTCTCTTGCTGGTGCTATACCCTAGCTTAGTGCCTCTACTTACGAGTTTCCACTTGTTGCCAAAAAATATCCGACCTTTCTTTGTCTCGTATGTTGCAGTCTTTATAAACCATGAAAATGAAGTTACAAGAGTTGAGTGTTTAGAATATGATAAGAAAATGAAAAGTAATAGAAAAATTTATTTGTTTGAGGCTTATCTTTTATAATTTTTTATAATTATTCGAATTAGTATCCATGATACATTTAGATTTTGGTTTAATTTGGATTAAAAAGAAAATGAAAATGAAAATGATTAAGATATTAAAATAGGTGAATGTTGAAGATGATTGTTAATATATAATAGTTGTCCTTAAAAGTAAATCACTAAATGGATATTTTAATAACAAAAAATTTAGTTTTACAAGATAATTGTTTAGGGTATTGTTTTGGGTGCAAAAAGTCCTACCCCATAAACAACTATATTTTTGTTTGCGCTTTAAATTCAAAGCTCCAAACTTATTATTCACCTTGAGCATTAATGATACAAAGCCACTACAAATTCACACTTGAACTTTACATGGTCTATTATTCAGTTAATTCGAAGATCTAGATCATTTATTTATAGATCTATTCGTTAAGAGAGATTATCTTTATAAACCCATTTATTATAAATCTTGAAATCTGTACTGTAAATGTAACTGTTTTGTACCTTAGTTGAGTTGTTTAATTGACACTAAAAGAAGTTAATTAAAGGTATGAGGAACTCTAAAAGTGTATGGAACTGATTGTTTGTTTGTTTAAATTCTGAATTTAACTTATTTTTAGACATCAGATTTTTTTATGATGATTTTTTTTACTTCAGACTAATCTAAGACATTTTCATCTTAATTAAAAAATAAAGCTAAAAAATTTTAACTTTTATCTAAATGCAAATGTCTAAATTTTTATTACTCCTTAAATTCTCCTAAATGCCCTTATAAAATTTATTTATGACCAATTTATACATAGCCTAATATTTTAATTTTGAAACATTATTATTTATTTCTAATTTTATATTATGATTCTTTATATATTTTTAAAATTATTTTATGGTCATTTAGCTCATTTATATATCAAAATCTTGTAGGAAAAAAAGTTCTTTATTCAATTATACACATTTAAATAAATTAAATTCATAATAAATTTTGGTATACAAATATTTTTTTATGTGAAATAAAATCACAAATGAAAATAAAATATATAAATAAGGATATACATGTAAAATCGTTAGTTTTTAGACATTTTAATTCAGATATTAAACTAAAAAAACAAACTATTATTCAGATTTTTATATTCAAATCTATTCAGACTTCAGTTTAATTTAAATCTATTTTTATTTCAGACCAAAAAAAAAAAAAAAAAACAATCGTGCTCTATGTCCTAGGGTTCTAAGATTTTAATAGTGAAATCCTCTGCTTAAAATTTTGAAGCATAGATTTAGGCAAGAAGTTGGTCTAACCACAATAAAAATCTTTGTATTTGATTTCTCTTACCCTTTCTCTAGAATATTGCATTAAGGGTTTAGTTACAATATATCCTATGTATCTACACATCAATATTTTAGGAAAAAAAATAAAATATATATCATATTGAAGGTTTATATGGCGAATAAATAAATAAATAAATAAAATATTAATATGTGATAGCAGGTTTCACAATTATATAATTTATTTTTTAAAATAATTATTGTAAATATTTTTTTAATTTGTAATTATTTCAAAAATATTGATTACATTAATATATATAAAAAAATATAAACTTGCATAACATTTAAATTAAATTATTAAAAAGTAAAGACAACTTCTTCAAAAAAAATTTAATTGAATTTTTTTAATAAAGTATAACTTTTTTAAAAGTTATTTTTATTTGATGATTTAGTTCTAATTCTACAAGTTAAAAAAAAAAAAAGAGAATTAATTGATTTAGTGACATTAATGTATCATGTTACAAGTTTATGTTTTGTACTCTAGTTTGTTTTGATTTGTTTCAAGTTTCATGTTACATTTTATAAGTTAATGTTATGTTTTACAAATTCATCATTCTTTCCTACTAGTCCACGTATGATTTCATGTTAAATGTTTGATTTTACTAGTTTTATGTATCATGTTGCAACTTTAATGTTTCTTATTACAATCTTGGTTAACCTTGCTGCGCAAGTGTTATGTTCTATTTTGCAAGTTAATTTAAGTTTTATAAGTTCATTGTTCTGTGTTAAAAGTCCACGTATAATTGCAAGTTAAAGGTTTGTTCTACCACTTTGAGGTGTCATGTTGCATCTTTAATGTTCCTTGTTACAATGTTTGTTAATCTTGTTGCGAGTATTATGTTTTATTTTACAAGTTAATGTTAGATTTTAGAACTTCATCATTCCGTGCTACAAGTCGATGTATGTTTGCAAGTGAATTGTTTAATTTTACTAATTCTAGGTGTCATGTTGCAACTTTGATGTTTATTGTTACAATTTACGTTAACCTTGTTGCAAGTGTTATATTCTATTTTATAAGTTAACATTAGGTTTTTCATCGTTCTTTGTTACAAGTCCACGTATGATTGCAAGTGAAAGGTTTGATTTTGCTACTTTTAGGTGTTAGACTACAACTAAGACGTACATAATTACAACTTTTGTTAACCTTGTTGTAATTGCCATATTATATTTTACAAGTTAATGTTATGTTTTACAAGCTTATCATTTCTTGTTACAAGTTGATGTTTGATTACTAGTTAAAAGTTTGATTTTGCTACTTTTAGGTGTCAGGCTATAACTAAGACATACGTAGTAACAACTTTGGTTAACCTTGTTGCAATTGTCACATTCTATGTTTTACAAGTTAATCATTTCTTGTTACAAGTCGATGTTTGATTGCTAGTTAAAGGTTTGATTTTGTTACTTTTAGACGTCAAGCTACAACTAAAATGTTCCTAATTACAACTTGGTTAACTTGTTGCAATTTTTACGTTTTATTTTACAAGTTATGTTTTATAAGTTGATTGTTCTTTGTTACAAGTCCATATATGATTGCAAGTTGAAGCTTTAAGTTTGCTACTTTTAGGTATCAGGCTGCAGCTAAGATATTCCTAATCACAACTCTGGTTAAAACCTTGTTGCAATTTTCACGTTCTATTTAATAAGTTAATGTTATGTTTTACAAGTTGATTGTTCCTTATTACAAGTCCAAGCTTGATTACAATTTAAAGGTTTGATTTTGTTACTTTTAGGTGTAAGATTGCAACTAAGATATTCTTAATTACAACTTTCGTTAACCTTGTTACAATTTTTAGGTTCTATTTTACAAGTTAACGTTATGTTTTACAAATGATCATGACTTATTACAAGTTCACGTATGATTGCAAGTTAAAGGTCTGATTTTGCTAATTTTAGGTGTCAGGCTACAACTAAGATGTTCCTAATTACATCTTTGGTTAAAACCTTTTTGCAATTTTCACGTTCTATTTAACAAGTTAACATTATGTTTTATAAGTTGATTGTTTCTTGTTACAAGTCCAAGTTTGATCGCAATTTAAAGGTTTGATTTTGCTACTTTTAGGTGTCAAGCCACAACTAATACATTCCTAATTACAACTTTCGTTAACCTTGCAATTTTCATGTTCTATTTTACAAGTTAATGTTATTTTTTGCAAAGATCATTCATTGTTATAAGACGATTTTTGATTGCAAGTTAAGTAGGCCATAATTAGCAATCAAAGATGAATATTTTTTTTAAGTGTTAAAGTATTTTAATTAGTAAAAAAGTACTTAAATTTTGACTATGATAATATTACATTTTATTTGAGTTGAAAAATAATTTTAATTATAAAGTATTTAAGAATGAAGGTAGTTTAAAAAAATATAAATTATGAGCCAATAAAAACTTTTAATTTAGATTTTCATTATATTGATATAATTTCTTCAAGTGAAGTGGTAATCAGCATATTCAGATTGCTCTAATAAGAATACATAAATTATATGTGATCAAACTTATTATTTACGATTTTTATGTTAATCATATTAATTGTTAAATATTAAATGTAAATTTACAGAAAGTTTATTAGTTGTAGTAATTATTTAATTTCAAGTTGTGGGCTATTTTTCAACATTTGTTTAGTTGATTGATCGATTTACTTTTAATACGTTAGACCATAAGTATACATAAGAAATAATTAATTACATATGAAGTATAGAAAGTTAAAATATTTAATTAAAGTATTTAAACTATTGTTATGGAAAATATTAATTTTAATTGAGATCAAAAATATTTTTTATTATAAAGTATGCAAGAATTAAGCTATTTAAAAATAATTTTAATGATGGAAATAGTTTAATCTATATTATTCTTCAAGAGTATTTTTTTCCTTAGTACTAAATACAACCCACGAATTACTTTTTTTCGTTAATTGATAACTATGAATACTTATACTTATTTATATTAAAAGATTTCATTAAAAAAAAAAAAGGAAACAACAGTTTTTTCTTGTCTAAGTAAACATTAAATTGAAAGACTTCCCCTCTATTTTGTTAAACTGTGTGTCGATTTGTTTCGTGGGCTCATATTCTTAAACTTATAGCAAACAAATTTCATATTTTTCTTAATCTTTTGATTCTCTAATTTTTCAATCTTTACTGTAATCGAGTCTATTCAATGCCTAATCTCAACATTTGTTTATTGCAAAGAATAATTTAAAGTAACTCTCATAATCGATAATGCAAAAATTTGTTAATAATTCAATACACTCGATCACTGAATCTTAGATCGATCCCAGGTATTTTAATTTTCTTTGCAAATAATTTTTGTTCTTATTGTAATTTTTCAGCTCATGTCATTTCATTTTATCTTTCGTATGCTTAACTTCTTATCTTTATATTTTGCCATAAAATTTTAGCCTTGGTTGAGTTATTTGAATGACGTATGTTTTCTTTATTTTTTAAAGAAGTTGTCTTCACTTTTTAATAATTTAGTTTACACACTAAACAAGTTAATATGTTTAATATATATTAATATAATCAACTTTTTATTAAAGTAATTACAAATTAAAAAAATATTTATAATAATTTTTTTTGAAATCATAATTGTGTATCTTACTATCACAAATAAAGATGACAAAAACCTGAGGCTAATCCCTCTCCCCAGCACTGGCGTCGCTTTTAAATCGTCGTCCTCGAAAAATTCTTCGAAAATTTCAGGACCTGAGAAATTTATCCCACTTCAATTCCTTCTGTGTTTACACGGTTTTGCTTTTTGTTTTCTACATTTAAGCATCTATACGACTTATATTTTATTTCCTACATGCTATCAGTTATTAGGCTTCGCCTAACGGTATCTTGGCGCGTTTACTCGTCGTGATCCCCAGTTCGAGCCTCCTAGACCTTTGACTCTGCTTTTTAATGGTTTCAATGAGGCCAGTAGATGAGTAAAGTTAAGTTATACAAGCACACAAATACATTGATATTATCTCAACTCCTTATCACCACTTGAGCCTTGACTTAAGCTCAAAACCAATTACTTTAAACATCCATGCGAACACAAATACAAGTACGATCAAAATCAAGAATCCCACACAATACCCCATGAGTTGTTGGTTGCTTGAATGAGGTGTTTCTGCTGAAGGCCGTGCATACGAGGTGCAGTTGAGGCTCTGAATCGATGGTGTGATGTCCGTTGCAGGTGCAGCTGAGGCCGAGAAGAATCAATGGATGCTGGACGTGCGTGAATCGATGGTGTGCGCAGGTGAGGCCGCAAACCATGAGGGTGAGGGCTGAGGCGTGAGGGTGCAGTTGATCGAAATTTAACAGAGAAAGAGGGTTTCTTTTTTTGTTTGAAAAAATTTAATTATAATTAACAATTGGATAATTGAATGGGCTGGGCTCAATGTGTAGACTATAGTTGTTCGGCATCAAATATGCAATAGAAATTTGGGTTGACTGTAAAATTATTGGATTTGAGTCATGAAAGATTTACAAATTTAATAAGTTCAATTTAATTACAATTTATTAAACATTCCAGGCCGGGTTTGGGTCGGGGGGCATGATCTTACCTCCTATCTGGCTCGGGCTTTCCCCTCCTCATATCCAACATAATTCCCTGAAATTTTGGATAATTCTCTAGCAAGATTGGGCCAGAGATCCGGATGCCCGACTCCCCCCAAATATTTTTATCATCCTTAATCACGAGTTAATATTTTATTTATATATTTATCATACGATCTTTCAATATAATTTATGTTTTATTTTTTCCCATAAGATAGGATGTATAGATAAATGAGATGTATTATAGTTAAACCTATTTTTAACTCATTGTTACTCTTATATGTGTTTCTCTCTCTACAACATTTTATTATTACACTTGGGTTTTCATTTATTTTTATTACCTGTATAAATGGACACACACACAAACAAAAGTCACCGACCAATTTGCCTGCCTTATTGTTGCGTGCGCTTCATATCTCATCCTTCAATATCTTTAGTTCTTAAATAGCATAGAAAGTGGTGATCATGGAGAATCCCCATTGCCTTAAATGGGCCAACCCGCAATCTTCTAACTTATGCCTTCTAAAAGATAGACAAATCAGCTTTTCTAACTGTTAGGATGCTCAGGCATTCTTCCTATAGTACAAGCTCAGCTAGGCTTGTTTCGTCTTTGCAAGAGCAAAGATCAAATAGCCAAAGCTCATTTCCATATCCAACAAATCTGGAGATCAATACTGTTAGCTCTAAGAGGTTCATTGTGTTAACCTGAAGGTTTATAGAGAATGATTAAAGCTGCAAAAGTTCGAAGAATATAGAGATGGCAAATCAACCTGGCAGGTGCAAGTACCCCTCTTAAGTCGTGTGCGATTACTTCCCCAAAGCCTGGTGCAAAGCCCAGGTCTCTGGTCACCGGCGTCTCTGCACTTGGCTTTCTCATGTGTCATCCATTCAATTAGATCACCTAGGTTGGAAGAAAAATACCACGCCCATAGGTTAACAATAATAAAAATAAAATTAGCAACATAATGGTTTTGCATATGCACATAGCATTGCATTGAGGAGATGTGGCAGGATTAAGCTGTCTTTGAATGAATATCAAAAAGCAATACTTTTTATTTTTCCAAATAGGTAATGTTTTACATCAGTCTTTCCTAGCTAGCGAATTTGAAGCCATCTTTGAATATCTAAGCTTCTCCTGATGTTAACAGAAATATCAAGTATATAAAAGAGAAAGAATCTTTAAACTTGCTTGTCTGCATGTTGGGTAAAACTTGACTGCGAAAGATTACAAATCATCTCAGGCTTTTGCAAGTATAGAACAATCAAAGTAGAATTTAAGCTTTAGAACTTCCAGACTACGCTAAGTGGCTCATCTGCTTCTCATGAATCTAATGGTTCATCCCTTGGTGCCACATTTTCATTATCAAGCAAGTGATATTGCACGTCGTGGTTTCCATTTTCATGAGCTGGTACAGGATCAGGATCCTTCTCCCTGTCATAAGCAGTAAGCAAGATAACCTTTGATTTGTGCAGAATTAGATAATAATAGAATTCAACTCTAAACTTTTTGATATTAAAAGAAAAATATAGCATTATTTACATATCAAATCTCACAACTTTGATCTTGAAAAGAGTAAAGCAATGAACTTGCCCCTCTGCCCTTAAGGATGATAAGAAGTTAAAAATGTAAAGCATTTAATGATATCTCAAAATTTAAAGAAGTTAAAACTCATTTATTGGCAAGAAAAAATTTCTTAAAATGGCGACTTAGAATTATAAACTGAACATTATATATTTTTTTACTATGTCCCTGATAACATATGTTAAGATAACTCATTATTGAATATAGCATGCATAAATTCAGATTTATTCAGATTTCCTCCATTTCTCCATTCCTCAATCAAATAATAATCTCAAATTTTACAATAATAGAATAATAAATAAGTAAAAAAATTGGGAGGAATCAGTCGTCTACATAAACATAGACAATTAAAGTTTTCAATCTACACACACACACACACACACACACACACACACACAAATATATATATACATATATCAAGCTTTTTGTGAAAAGTCAGATATGACAGGAATTTACTGATAGTGCATGTGTGTTCATGACACAAAAGTTTGACCATTAAAGAAATCCAAAAAAGGAGTTTAACAGGATAAGAGTCACAGGCATACGTTGTTGAATAAATGACGAGTCCAACAACCACAATTGCAAAAGCAAGAAAGTACAACCAGTCGACCTGCAATACAGGGCTACATTCTCGTTAGGTCCTCTGGGGGAAGCTAATTCTAAAGAAATGGAGGAAAATAACTTAGAATTATTCCTAAATCCAATATCGTAGCATAAGACGAACTGATTCTGTACAATAGTTCATGGTCCAGTAATACAAGCATAAACATGAAAGGGATACCTGCTGGCGGTAGAAAAAGATACGAAATACAACTGCCCACATATCAGACGTAAGCAGTGAGAGATTGAACATCGTGGCTCCACTCAACTGTATGCAAAATATCCTTATTAGAGACAGTAACCATATATATTTCTCAGCGAAACATTTCAATAATAAAAAGAAATTTACATAACTTTCTAGTCTATAATCGGTCAATCAAGTCAAAAATAATAAAACCCCATACACCCCTCCACACACACACACACACACACACACACAGAGAAACACATATCTAGTTGACAAGCAGAATTTTGATAAGACTTTGGAGATGCAGCTGAGGCTAAACTTGATCAAGTAACACTTCTATCACATCACTAAACCAAATTAGAATCCACTTCAAACAATATTGCCAATTGGTTTTCTTTGTGCGGATATATGTAAACTAGTAAGAACCTAACGGAAAACTAGGCAATACTTATCTAAATAAAAGATGTTCAATAAAAGCTATCAATGAGAAAAAAGTTTAACCTTTAGAACAAATGGAGCCAGTGTGTAGAACAAGAAGCTTGCTATGGTATAGCCGACTAAGCCCAATATCTGAAAACAAAAAGAGGAAATAAAATTCAGTTTCAGAAGGTAATAAAGGAATGAAATCATTATGGTGGCAAAGCATATGACGCAGAAATTATATATCTTTCCTCCCCTCTCATTCAAATTATTTTTTGGTACATGAACTTAAGCATTAGTAAAATATATATAAACACTAAATGATCCGAATTGATATTGATAAGTTACTTCTAATGTCATGAAACCATGATATTTTCTTAAAACCCAATTACTGAGATTTTGTCCAATTAATTCATATTAATAAAAGTCTTTTAGATTGTTTGGAGGCATTAAATTAAATGCTAAAGCAGCCGAATGTGGATTATCCATCATAGAGGTCCGACCATGGTTATATCCTACTAATAAGTTAACATTCTCATATATTCTAAGATCCATCTGCACTTCAGGGAATTTCCACCACAACTTAATATGGAAGAATAAGTTAGACTGTTCATACACTTTATTCACAGACCTAATATGAAATAAGTCATTAGTGATGTGGTTCACAATATAGCTGTATTCACAGATATAAAATTTAAACTTTTTGAGTCGATTAGTTCCTCCTAATCTTAAATGGAATCTCTCCTTCCCCTCCAAATTAAGTTATCAAATAGAAAAATGGTTGTTCAGAAAAGAAATCAGAGAGAAAACTTACAATATCTGTTGACCATTCAATTGATTCTAGACTTTTAAGCTCCATTATAGATCTAAAAGAAGGTCATGGAATGAAGCAACTATATTTTCAAACTGCACTAATACCTGTATCATACTCCAAATAATTGGCTTAATGCAAAATCATTAAAAAGAAAGTTGAAACATAGAGTTTCAGCATAAGCAAATATGTGATAACATAACCTAACAGAAAGGATACAATTGAATTACGCTAACTAGCAGTCCAAAAACACCAATCAAGCAGACCACTTCTACCCGATCTTTTTTCTTGACAAAAAATTCCTGCGGTTGAAGAAACAAGAGAAGAGCCTCAAAATAGGAAAATATATGATTCTTTGCTTTTCTTTTTCTTTCTTTCTGCAAAATTGAAGATATCTAGTACAAAAATTTAAAACTTAATGTCACAGCTATAGAATATATACCGTTTCAACCTAGTTGCCGCTGATCATAGAACTGATGTCTTCTAGAGATATAATAAAGATACAAAAATGTGTGAGAGAGTTCAACGGAATTACCAACCTCACCAACATTGCTCATGGCAAAGAAAAGTGTCCCAGCAATGACAAGTATATCACCCAGGAGAGGTCTTGTACCACCTGAAAGGTGGAACATGACAGATAGAACAATATTATAATGATTATATCACTTAGAATTTTGTACTTGCTAAGAGAAAAGGGCAGTTCCTTATATATGTTTCTCCTAATAATTTACATTCATATCTGTCTATTTACTGATTCAGGTCACTAACTCTATTGCAAGAAATATTCTTCCATTTATTAGAAATTTATAGATATAATTCTGTAACCCAGAAAATTTGATAAGGTAGTTATGGGGACGGAAAAGAAAATGTCACCTCCACCACCCACGCCAGCATCAGAGAGTAGAACCAAACCAAGGCCCAGCACGCAGAGGGCTGCACCAAATAACTGCCAAATGGAATACCGAGTGCCAAGAAAAAACCATGTGAGGATTATGGCCCATGCTATTGTCCAGCAGTCCAACAGGGTCACACTGGTAATTGATGAGTACTGGAATGCCTTGTTAACTGCATCAAGCCAAGAAAGTTAAGAACTCTGCAAATTTATGGATCACATTTACAATACTGTAAAGTTGTGTGAACTCCTTTTAAGTATGTCTAAACTAAACAGCACATTTTCATGTTACGTAGTATTAAAAGTTTTTTACCCAAAGATGCTCAAGCCCTGCTATTAGAAAGATGTAAGATAAAAACATGTGTATACACCTTTTTTTTATGTATATGTTCTAAAATCTTTACACAATTTTCATGAAATTTTTACACATATCCACAGCCCGGAATTTCAAGTTTCCGACAGATATTTCCCCCCTCATTGGTTTAACCTGAAAAAGAAGTTATTATGAGACTAATGTAGCATCTCATATTTGAGGCATTAAGAGTAAATTGAACTAGTCTCTTGGATTCTGTTTATGCAAGAGAGAGAGATAGACACAGAACATCAACTATTATTAGTCCATTACTCACCAAGATAATTCCCTTGAACATCAACAAAGCCTAAGAGCAGATACCAATACCAAGCAACCTGCAGACCCCAGAAAATATATTGCTATTTTCAAGATTCCAAAAGTAAAATAATGTAACTGAAATCAATTCAAATACAAAACACCACATAGTAAGATTTTGGTTGTCCGGTTGATATGATTACTGAATAACAAATTTAAACAAAACAATTGTATTAAGCTTCTCAACCATTCCAATTGCATAAACGTGAAGGCGGAAAAGATGGATCTTTACCCGAAGTTTTTGGCGTCTGTACAGCAATATACTTCCATAAACGACAGCTAAGAAGAAGTAATTGAAAGTTGTCTGAGTAATAGGCGCATCAACACCTACAAAAAGACCGCAAAGAGAATCAAATAAATAAGTGAAGCAGAAGAATGAAAGCTTGAAAGGGTCAGTGAAGGATGATACCAAGATCTGCAATTAGAGAAGAAGTGAAACTCATAAGCGCAAGAGTAAAAGAAACAAGCTGACCCAGGAAGAGGAGGTACAGAGTTTTTAAGGTTAAGTGGGTTCTGCACCAGCTGTTGAGTGTAGAGCAGTTCATTGTGAAAGACTGAGAAAATGAATAGCTAAGCGTAAGCTAAAGTCGTTATTAAGAATGAGCAAATATTGATTAGTAGCTAAAAGTGGAAGTAGAAGTGAAGTGAGGAGTGTACCTGCCATTTATTTAGTAGTTGAATGCAGGGCAAGGAAGTCAAACTACAGAGACGTGCAGCTACCGTTCTTTGTCTGGGACGGGCGGGAGAAGAGGAGGCTGGAGGGGAGTCATAACAATAATTAAGGGGGAGGCAGCCACCCCCAAGGTTTGGTCGAACTACACGGTCACCCCCGCTGTTTTCACAGGAGCATACAACTTCCACTTTAAAGGATCGAGTAACGTTAGACTTATAACGTTAACGCGATTTAAACTAACACAAATAAACTCTAATTTTTTTAAATAATCTAAAACAACCCTCCTGCTGTATCTTTTCGATCAAAATCGAGTGTTTACGGTTTTTAGGAAGGGCATTCATGAAGGACAAATTAGTGATTTTGTTGAGAGCTAGTTTCCAAACTTTAGAAGCCTCTCTCAAGTATCGGCGCGGGAAAGGAAGGGCTTGGCTGTAGCTCAGCCAATAATTTTGGGAAAAAAAAAATCAATAGTATTAGATGAGTTTTGAAGGAAAACAACAAATAAATTTGATATCTTAATTTATTGTTCACTATATAGCCTACCCAAAAGATTTAAAATAAGTGTATAAACAGATTTATTTCTAAATTCATATATTCTTCTCTCATGAATTGTACTTTTTCTATGAAAGTTATCTATAACAATTTTGTTTCCTCTTTCAATTACCTTTATTAAAATAATAAATTCCAACTTTCATTCAATCCTTGATAAAACAATTATTAAGTAAAAGCATTTTCTTTTTTATCAATTAACCCATATTTTATAAAAAAAAAAGTTTCTAATTGGATAAAATAAGTCAACTTATATAAACCTATATAAATCTATACTTGCCTACACTTAACACACATCTCAAACCTCATCTTAAACTCATCGATCATCCGCAAGCCTCTTCACTACTTTTTTATATTTTAAAAAAGATCTCTTCTCTCTATTTTTTAATAATTTGTTTTGAGAAGCCTAAACAGAGCTTCACATACAAAAAGCCTCCTACGAAGCAAAGTTTCATATTTGAGAAGCCACCTAAAAGTTTCAAAACAATTGCAGATTCAAGAAGCCAAGTAACTCAAATTTAATAAGCATCTAGAAGTTTCAAAGTTTTAAGATTCAACAAGATCTCCAAATGGAGCTTCAAATTCAAGAAGCCACTTAGAAAGCTGAGTTTTAGACTCAATAAGTCGCCTATCTTTAGTTACTAAATCAAATTTACAAGTTTCTATTGCACCAACATTGTATGCAACCAAAGCAACAAGAAATACATGAACTCAATGCATTAATGAATCAAAGTAAGCAGGTTCATAGAAATCACGGTGATATTCCATCTACTTCAATACCATCAAAGTCGATCTTATTTGAAAATACAAAGAGAAATGATTATGAATAATAACAAAAAGCTATATGAAATTCATTACTGCCAGAATAAGCCTCTTCAATCCCTAAAAATGAGGAGAGAGATCAAGGAATCGAAGAAGAAGAGACATCCCAACACAAAACTAGAAAGAAATGACACAACCTCGTCAATCAAGGATTCAGATTTATACAATAGATGATCGAGTCCCCTAATCAATAA